>CAIGRO010012666.1:0-10909 GCA_903798355.1 Fraxinus baroniana
AAAACTTAATAATTAATTAACAACACGTCACTATTAATTATCTATAGATGATTAAACATACTAGTCAATTTTTCCTATATTGAATTACCGCAAAAAAATTATTCAATTTTTCCTGCAGTTTCCAAAACTCTTCTGGATTGCGTTATCCTACGGCAACTCCCAACTTTACGAAATCGTTTATTTCCCGTGGATTAACGAAGAACGCCGCGTTCTTCAACAACTAGAACTTTAGTCACCTTCCCTTGATCTTCAGAATTTTGACAAATAAGAAGGAAGTAGCAGTTTGGTATTTGAATTTAGAATATGATGTTTTTCACCGCAAAAAACACATCACAATATGAATAATGAAGGTTGAAAGCTAAATTGTGCAGATGATGTGAAGAATGTATGAATTCTCAATGTTCAACCTTGGAAAGAATCGTTCAGAGGCGTTCATGCATTTATATGTTGGTTAAAGAATGGATGTGTCGGATAAAAAGTTTTAAAAAAAAGAATTAAAAAATTCCGGGATGACACTCTCGCTCGAGTGATGAGCGACAGTCGAGCAACAGATTGCCGCTCGAGCGAAGGCGACACAACGGCTGTTTCTGATGCTCGATCCAAACCTTGACGATAGTCGAGCGAAATTTCGGCACTGTTTTTCTTTCTTTCCCATCCTCGAACCCTAGACCTAAAATAACACAACTTTCACTAATTGCACATTACTCATTGATTTTTACAACATATTAATTTTAGACCTTTTCACATATTTGCCAATTACATTAATATCTAACAAAATTGAAATGAAACGCCAATTATTTAATCTTCCCTTTACAACTATTCTTGATTGCAATAAGGGAGGCAGTTAAAGAGTGGAAATGGAGATATTACAGAGCCCAGTATCAGCATTTTGTGCAGTTATTCTCTTACTCTATGTATTGAAAATCTTGAGTTGGGGTGTGGTTTAAGCCAAAGAAGCTTGAGAAATGCCTCGGACAGCAGGGTTTCAATGGAAACTCCTGCAAAATGTTGCTTGGAGATATCCAAGAGTTAGAGATGATGGCAAAAATGGGCCTTGGGTTGCCTGAAAAAGGCCTCTTGCACATGGCACCTGCGTGCGCATGGTACAGATGATTTTTTATTTTTTATTTTTAACTTCTTTTGTTTTCTATTCTGTCAAGTTGAATCCATGGCATTTTCAATCCTCGTTCTGTGGTCCAACAACTATTAGATATTTGCACTTTGGTTCTCAAAATTTGAAAATCATCATTTTTTCAACGATTATCGTTTATTTCTTCCAATTTTACGCTCAATCATTGGGTTCTACCTAACAAACAAAATATATACGAGATTAGGTTTCAAAATTAACATTTGAGCGTTTGATAAATAAAAGTGATTTATTACTGTGCTTGTAAATAAATTAATAAAATTGATATTCTTTTATTACACACTGAGAGGGGGAGGATGTTGGAGATCAAACCTTCTCCTTTTACGTGGGGAGCTCATAGAAGTGCCATTAGACCTAAGGGCTTGTTGGACACGGATTCTGAAAATTAAATGAAGTTTTTGAGATTCAAAAGTTTCTTTTGGACACGTTGGACTAATTTTATAGAAGTGTTTCTTTTAGTTAAAAGGGTTTTTAGAAGAAGATGGATTAACGTGGCTTTCTCTAAAGACGTTTTCGGAATAGGAAACTCTTTTAAAAATTAGCTTCAAAACAAAAATTAAGGTAGTTTCGTCAATAAGCTCTTCTACAAGAAGCTAAAACAAATGTGAGATTTCATAACTGAGAGAATAAGTTTTAGAGCCCGTTTGAGCCACATTATAATAAGAATGAGAATGAAAAATATAGCCGTTATGGGCCCCACACAAGAGATAGAGAGTTTGAATTTTAATGTTGATGTGATGGATAACGGTCATATTTTTCATTTTAATGAAGAAAAAATGTGGCTCAAACAGGGCCTAATTATGAGCCCCACACAAGAGATAGAGAGTTTAAATTTTAATGTTGATGTGATGGATAACGGTCATATTTTTCATTTTAATGAAGAAAAAATGTAGCTCAAACAGGGCCTTACATATTTTAAATTTAAGAAATTAAGTTTAAAATTTCAAATTTCGGGTTTTTTTAAATTTTAATTATATTTAATTAATTAAAATATTAAGGTCACAATTTCATATAATTTAATCACAAATTCCATATAATTGGTCATAAATCACAATTTTTATATGTCACAAATTATTTTACGATTACAATTCAAAAAATTTATAGGTCACAATTTGTTCATCAGTCACAAATTAAAAATTTATATGTCACAATTTATTCATCGACCACAAATCTATTAAATTAATAATCGCATATTATTTATTAGTTCCAGATCACAAATTTTATTAGTCACGACTTTTTTCATGATGGCAAAACATCAAATTAATTGATCAAAAATTATATTTAGGTCACAATTTATCAAATTATTGATCACAAATTAATAGATGTTTAGGTCACATATTTATCTATTTCATTGATCACATATTGTTTATTGGTAACACACCAACTAATTATTGATCACAATCAACCAAATCATTTGTGACCACCACAACACCGTCGCAACAACACCACAACCCATCCACAACCATCGCACCACCACCACCACCTGTAGCGCCACCATCACGACTTGTACCACCACCGTAACCCATTACCGCAACGCTGGTAGCCAGCTAGGCGCCCCATGCCAAGTCCCTAGAGCCCCAACCACCACCACCTTCACTGTCGTCGCCGCCTGATCTACCACAGTCGTCGCACCTCCACTTGCACAACCGACAAAAACTCCCAACACCAAAACCACCAAAACCTCCATAAGCATCATCATCACCAACAACACTACCCCTACACCCCAAGTAGATTCACCACCATCGTCAGCATCTCACCACCGCAGCACCTCAAAATCACTACGATGGTGACATGAAAACCACCGCAAATCAAATCTAACCACCGTAAAGTAGATCCATTACACTGCCACTGCAGAAAACCACGACAGCATGAAAATCACCCCATGTTGTTATGCCGAAGATGAAGCCATCGCTCTCAAATTTGCAAACATGGGGATGACGTCGTCGCTTGCTGCTATGGTTGTAGCGACGGCATTTGCCGTGTCGCCTCCGATGGTGACCGAGAGAAGAGAGAGTAAGGATAGAGAAGAAGGGAGGGTGATGCCATCGTTCACTGCTATGGTTACGACGGCAACGTTTGTTGTGTCGCCTTCGGTGGTAACAGAGAGAAGAGAGTGAAGGGAGAGAAGACGGGGGATGATGCCGTCGTTCGCTGCTATGGTTGCGACGTTTGCTGTGTCGTCTCTGTTGGTGATGGAGATAAGAGAGTGACGAGAGAGAAGACAGAGAGACGAGAAGTGAAGGAAAATGTTTGCCAATTTGGAATGAAATTGATTAAGGTTTGGAATGAAAATTGTATAATTAATATTTAATATTTAAAAATGAAATATCTGATTTTTGAAAAGTGAAACCTAATATCTAAAATTTGAAATTGAATCTTGAAAACTTTTGTTTTGTGTAATTTCCACTTTTGTTTTTTTTGATAAATTCAAAATATTCTTATTGCAAAACGAGTTCCAAACTTTTAAACTAATCTAATTGGTACTGATAAATCCAAATCGATTTATAATCGATTTTATAAATCAAAACAACTCCAATTATATAAAATTCACTTCGAAATTAACTTTCATCACAACAAATTGGAAGGAGGGTTTGGCATATAGAAGTTACAACTGCAACTGTTCAACTATCTGAATCTTTAAACATATTAATACGAAAAACAATAGTCGAACATTTTATTTTCATTCGTAATTCAAATTGCAAGAGATTTGCAACTTAACAAATCGTCCCTAATTATCTCGCCATCGTCAGATTTCAATCTTGGAACAGAAGTACTCACCAATACACCATCCATATATATAGCGTCTTCGACATCAAACATCACTGTGCCAAGTCCCTTTCCAATAACAAAAACTTTAGTTCCAATTGCCACGAGTCGACAAGGTGGTCTCGTGAGTATAGGCGACAATCTTGTAACTGCCGTCCACTCCCGAATATCCTCCAGCCACCTCATCAGCCTAATACCCGAAGATTGGTCCAGTACATACAACACACCGTTTATAACAACTGCTGGACCCCGCCAACCACAAGCCATGTCAGCATCGACATGCTGCCACGTGCCATTTGATGGATCATATACAACTGCATACACATTAGAAGAAACAGAAGAGGAGGCACAGCGTATATAAATTTTTCCATTAAAGACTACTGAATCTTCAATATCTGGAAGGATATCCGGGTATATGGAAGAACTCCAAGAATCAGTAAGGGGGTCATAGGTGTCCCAGGAATGTGGATTGCTCGAGTTTGATCCAATCCCGCCAATTGCATAGATTTTCCCATCCAAAGCCTCATAAGCAAAAAAGGATCTGAGCATGACAAGAAACTCCAGATCAGCACGGAGTTTTTGCTATTGAACTATAAATACACCATAAATTGATATATCTTTCAAGTATTCAGGAAGACCCAAAGGACCAAGGGTGTGATTGGCTGTGCTAAAAAGCAAGCCAAAAACTTACTTTCAAGTTAACTATTTTGCCAACCATGATTTCTAAAGTTACTTTACTAACAAAACTGACTTCAAATCCAAACACACAACTCCACTTATAGTAACCATATATGAGAGACAGGAGATTTGATCACCAATATAAGTAATAGATTATCATCTTTCGAAAGCAACACGGTTATCTAACAAGAAGATATGAGAGAAAGAAAACAATGACCACAATCGTCTAGCAAGACTGAGACCTTATAATGACAAACGACCAATGTTGTGAGGGAAAAAAGAACAGTGAGGTAAATGGAGTTTTGACAGAGTTTTTATGTCATTAGCAAACCAAAAAATTTGCTTGTAGTATATGAAGTCAACAAGGTGATATGATCCACAGCTCTAAGGTAAAAGTAATGCTGCACAAATACACTGTTGCAGCGAAAGTGAGAATAACCAAGCCGGCAAGCCGTGCCTTTTTCATCACAGGTGAATCCAATAGTGAATTTTAAAATGCCAAAGATTATTATAGCATGAAAACACAATATTCTCAACAGCAACAAAGTACGAACCATGTTTAAACAAAAGTTAGCAAAAAGCATTTGGGAATAGAGAGATGAAAATACATAGCATGCATAAAGATAATTAGTTATTAGTTCACAAAAGGTGCTATGATCCACGGCTCTAAGGTAAAAGTAATGCTGCACACAGGTTTATATACAGCTGTGTAGTTAAAAAAAGAAAAGAAACTAAAGTGAGAATAACCAAGCCATGCCACCGTTCATCACAGGTTAATCCAATAGTGAATCTTAAAATGACAAAGATTATTGTAGAATGAAAACACAATATTCTCAACGATGACAAAATACAAACCATATTTAAACAAAAGTTAGCTAAAAGCACGTGGGAAAAGAGATGCAAAAATACATTGTATGCACAAAGATAATTAGTTATTTGCTCACGAAAGTTTAAACAACGTCGTGAGCTGCACATGAGTGAGATTACAAATAAATTCAATCACCTTGCAATGGACAAAGGGGCTGTTGTATTCCATATGTTCATGGAAGCATCATAACAATAGACTTCGGCAGTAGCCTCTTCAATCCAACCACAGCCACCAAACAGGTAGAGTTTCTTTCCCAACACTTCAAACCCTACGCCATTCCTCCTAAGGCATCGGCTTGGAAGATCTTGAATTCGCTTCCAACCCCTTTGCAATTGGTTACTGTCTAACACATAGCAGCGTAGTTGATCCGACTTGTCCCTGCACAAAGCGTAAATCCAAGTCTCTTCCAAACAATTATTTCGGCGGTACAAATGCAGCTCATTACTACACACCAATTCTCTCCATCTCTTTGAAACACAGTTGAGAATTGGATGGTACTTCCGAGGAACTCTTGCAAAGCAGAAAAGGGCTACATCATCCGGAAGCCCGGGTATTAGAGTGTCTTGCTCAGAATCTAATTGACTCCCAGATCCATGCTCCATGGAATCCATAATTGAGATGCTAAATTGGAGATAAATATCAAAATAATTAGGATATCATCTTCAAAATAAAATAAAATAAAATCTCAGAGATGCAAAATCATTTCAAGTAGGAGGTGAAGACAGTCTCAGTTTCGTATTCATCTACATAATGTTTAAAACCTTTTGATTGGTTATTTTAATAAAATTCATAATAGCAAATACTGGAAATGTTAAGCATTAAAATAAAACAAAATCAGACCATTCTAAGAACTAAAAAGAAAACATAAAATCAGGGCCATTACAAGCTTAAGAAAACGCAGCAATCCAAAGTTACGTAGAATCAGGTCAATTCTTCCAACCCTAACTATTTTACATCCAATTAGGAATAGTCAATAGCTTAACGCAAATCTTGAGTGTTCAATATCAAACGAAAAAAATTCTATTAGGGAATTACCAATTATTCAACGATAAATTCATAATGTCGATAAAAACTTGCAGTAAACAGATAATAACAGCAATCTGAAGAGTTTATCTTTATATTTTTTCTAACAATAATGAAAAGAGTTAATCTTTCAATTTTACTTTTTCTCGAATTGATCCATAAAAAAGCTAAAATTTTATCAATTCAAAAAATGCAATTTAGATGAAAGGAGAAATCCCATTCATAGAAACTTTTTCAAATAAAAACCTGCTTTTCTTGTATAAACATACAGATAATATGAAAATAATTCAGAGAAACTTTAAAAATAAGAAAAATGAAAGAATCACCGGGAACTGACCTTTTGAGAATTTGGGTTTCAAAATTCAGATCCGTTTCTCAGTAAAAGGTATATGTAAAGTGAAAGAAATGGAGAGAATCAAGCAATAATTTGGTGTTATGAACAAGTTTCTGCCTTATTGGGGATCATTTTGACAATTTACCAATCTTGACGGGGTAGAAAGAACGATATTACTCAATTCCATTCCATACGAGGCAATTAAAAGTGCGTGGGGGTGTAAAGTGGAACATATCATTCTTCAGCTTGATTCGTCCCACTAGCAAGTCTAGCGATAAATGACATTTCCACTTGTACATCAAAATGGTGTACATTAGGGACTACACTCCCTCACATGGGGGTGGGACCCATTGAAATAATCTTTTTTTATTTCAATGGGTCCCACCACCATGTGAGAGGGATGTAACCCCTGATGTACCTTGTGATGTACCACAAGCATTGTCCAGCGATAAATCATGTGTGTTCATTGCTCATTGGTTCACATAAGTTGATTTGCGAGGTGGACGAGCCAACTCGCCTCAGGCTTTAGCTACAAAATATAATTATTGACAAAAAGAGGCGATCGGGACGAGTTGGTTTGCACACGATTCATCAATTGACTTGACTCACTCCATTAACATCTCAATGCGTAATTCAAACGTTACGTATAAATTGGATGAGCCCTAACAAATTGATTTCAACACCGCTCGAATTCAAGCCCATCATGTCTGAAAATTATTAGATCCAACTCGGCATGGCTCTTGACGATAGGTCACTTGTTTGTAAAGAAGAAATTTCTAAGTAGATGTTGACATATATTGACACTACATTAGGTTGTGTTTGATACCCTTCATTTTTCTTGGAAAAAGAAAAATATTTTCCTTTTCCATAACCAATTGTAAAAAAAAAATCATTTTGATAGACAATTTTCATGTAAAACGAAGTCAAACGAATACTAAACTTTAATAAAATAATGGTGAAAAAATAGTTTTCGAGCAATTTTTTTATTTTTTTTTAACCTTTTGGCAATAGTAACAAATTTTATACATATTGTAAAAAAAAAATCACTTTAATGGACAATTTCCATGTAANAATGAAGCCGAACGTGAACAAAAAATATCCAAAATTTTAAAATTTTCCGGGTGGAAAATTATACCAATAAAAAACACTTATTTAACAATTCCCTGAAAAACAAGTTTTAGGCAATATTTTTTCTGGAATTCATTTTCTTTTCACTCATTTTCCACCTTACCAATCAAACGGGCCCTTAAATGAAAATTTCATAACCTTTATTTATTATTATACTTTATTTTTAAAAAAATTATTGTTATAATTACGTTAAGATAATAAAATGATTTATTTGTTCATCGTATTTTTATATAAACAAAAAATTTTAAAAATTATGACGAAATATTTATCCCTCTCCAATAGAAATTTTGGACGAAAATTAATAAACATGAATATGATTATAGTGAAAAATTAATCTTTTTCTAAAGTAAATTTGTGAAGCAGTTGACAAGAAAGCTGGACTTGTACCTTAAAGATTGTTTCAGCTCAAACTCTTTAGGGTCCGCTTGATTTAAGGATGAAATTTGGCTGGAAAGAAAATGAATTGTAGGAAATTGAATTGCCTATAACTTGTTTTATTCTTTGGTGTTCGTTTGACTTTGTTTTTTTATGAAAATTATCAATTAAAGGGATAAAATTTCTTACAATTGATGATATAATTTGTTTGGATTGCCAAAAACAAAATGAATTTTTTTTTGTGTTCGTTTGATTTTTTTTTTACATGGATATCATCAATTTAAGGGATAATTTTTTTTATTATTTTTTATTTACAATTAGAGATAGATTTTGTATCAATTGCAAAAAATAAAAATAAAAATAAAAAAAGATGAAAAACTAAAAACTACATAAAAGGTGGGAATTGGAATTCCACTAAAACCAAGAAAAATGGCAAAAGTAGAAAACTTATTCCATGGAAAAAAAAGTGCCATCAAACAAGGTAAAAATGAGAAATGAAATTTAAATTTCATTTTTCATGAAAAAAAAATGGCCTATCAAACAGGCCTTTAGTCCCTATATGGCCTCTATTTTAAATATTCATGTTTAATTTTGCAATTTGAATTTATAAAAAAAAAAAATTCATACATTTTTTTTTTTTTTTTGTTATTTTATGTTTATTTTTCTTAACAAATTTTATTCTAAAAACATTCTGCCAATATGGGCTTATAAGCCCATTAAGCGTCCAATACCCCTCTAATTATGCTTTTCGGAGTTTGTTTACATTTTACATACATAATCATAACCGGCAAAACATACTTTCGCTGCAACGCTCTTGGAGCCGGCTTTGAAAGAAATCTGGCGGACACCTCTCCTCTTTGCGTATGTCAAATGTACCTCGTTTTCAAAATGCGTACAAACTGTTTGACAAAATCTCCAAAAGACACTCGTTTCTTCAAACGTCAACGAATTGCCTATATCACACTGCTTCCCAGCAAAGAAACTCACGTACCGCTGTCCCAGATGATTCTTTTGAGCATAGCGAATATACAATATCATGGACGTCAAAAATATCGAGTTTGTTGAGGAAGAATCGACCTCAGGAGGCTATTGGTTTGTTCAAAACAATGCTTGTGAATAATCAAAGACCGAATTTTGTGACAATATTAAGCGTGATCAAAGTGATTGCCGAAATAGGTTTGAGAGATATGGCTTGTGTTATTCATGGGTTCGCAATAAAGATGGGGGTTGTGGGGCTGGAAGTATCTGTTGTCACGGCGCTTGTTGGTGTTTACTCGGCTTGGGATATGAGGATTGCGTGGAAACTGTTTGAAGAAACGCCTAATAAAGATGTCGTCTTGTGGAGCGCAATGGTTTCGGCTTTTGTGAAGAATGGTGACTATGTTGAAGCGTTTGAGTTATTCAAGAAAATGCAGTTTTGGGGTCTGCAGCCGAACCATGTGACCGTTGTTAGTATACTGCCGGCCTGTGCTGATATTGGTGTTATAAATTTTGGAAAAGAACTACATGGTTTTTCCATTAAGAGAGTGATTTATTCTCATACGAATCTGCAGAATTCGCTTGTGGACATGTATGCCAAGTGTGGGAATTTGAAGGCATCATATCTGATTTTTAATAGGATGCTTAAGAAAGATATTGTCTCCTGGAGGAGTATGATTCACGCGTGCCTGGAAAATGAGTGTCCGCAAAAAGCATTTTTTGTGTTCTCCAAAATGCGATCTTATGCCTCTGAAATGGATGAATGTATTATGCGAGAAGTAATTGGAGCATCCTCACAATTGAATGAACATCTTATCGGTCAGGGACTTCATGGCCTTGTATTGAAAAAGGGTTATATTGTATCTGTTTCCGTGGCGACTGCACTTCTTCAAGTTTATGCTAACTTTGAGAGTGTTGGATCAGCTAGGGTGTTGTTTGATCAACTCAACCAGAAAGATGTTGTTGCCTGGAGTGTGATGATTGCAGCATATGCTCAAAGTAGACAGCCTGGTGATGCTTTTGATACATTGAGACAGATGCAATTGGCTGATCAAAAGCCTAATGAGGCCATTTATATTAGTTTATTACGAGCTTGTTCTTTGATGACTACTCAAGAGATTGGAGAAAGTATACATGCTCACGTAACTAAAGCTGGGTACTTGTCTAATACATTTTTTACTTCAGCATTGATTGATATGTACTGCAAATTTGGAAGAGTAAGGCAAGGGAAGGCTATTTTTGAAGAAAATCAATTAAAAGATTTTATATGTTGGAGTTCAATGATCAATGGCTACGGGATTAATGGCTGTGGAGATGAGGTTCTTGAGTGTTTTGCAAATATGTTGTCTTGCGGGATAAAGCCCAATGATGTTGTTTTTATATCTGTTCTGTCTTCATGCAGTCACTGTGGCCTTGAATACGAGGGATGGAACTGGTTTCATGCTATGGAAGAGATATATGGTATTACCCCAAAACTTGCACATTATGCTTGCATGGTGGACATGCTTAGCCGTCAAGGCAATATAGAAGAGGCTCTTGAATTTGTGAACAATATGCCTGTTAAGCCTGATAAACGGATATGGGGAGCTCTTCTTGCTGGCTGCAGAAAAGC
>CAIGRO010012669.1:0-16474 GCA_903798355.1 Fraxinus baroniana
ATCCGAATGAAGAGTGGCATTTACTTAATAATAGCTCTTATCACTTGTGGACATGGCCTGGAAAAATTGGTAATAGAAATACACTGTCAGCTACTAGAAATTCTTTAGACTACAAAAACTCATAAAAAAAGGTCAACTTGTCAATAGAGGCTCCTTCTAATTGTCTAGGTGAAATATATCCGCTAATTATCTTTCTTCCAAAAAACCTTTTTCTACACTAGAGAAGTCAAGTTTATCGTCCTCCCAACACCTCCTTCCCCATCCTACTAACGACCAAGATACTCAAGAGCTCCTCGTTAAGGCAACAATGGAGGGTGGGAGGAGGCCAATTCTACTTATGGTGACTAAATAATGATAGTTCTCGGTTCCAATTTTGGGTATAAAGCAAGACACAGACACAGCAAGAGCCTTGACCAGAAACAGACTCGGTTTTATGTGCATAATTTTTGTTTCTATCGTTATATTTCGCTGAATGTAACACATCCATTTTAGGACTGTACTTTAATTTTTTGTATTTCCTTCGAGCTAGCAGTTTCAATAGAATAAAAGGCCAGAAATAATGAATTTAATCCAGGTTCCATATAATCTGGTGTAGGTGTTCATATCCAAATTCTGTTATGTAGATACATTTATATTGGCTTTTTGTTTTTGCTCTAACTGCTGAAAATGCAAGTTTGGATTATATTTATACTATGGGATCTTAGCTCAAGTTTGAAGAATTTATAGGAGTGGGAATGTTGAAACAGAGCCTTGCCCAGAAATTGAATCCAAATTTTTGGGTACGAATTCAACCTGCAATTTCCGCCTCCACCACCACCAGCATCCCGAATTCACTGGCCAAACAACTATCCAACCGACTCAATTTTGCACAGCCCACAAATTCAAAAACACAGCCAAGTCGAACCCAACAAGTATGAAACGAAAGAGCAAGCAAATAACAAACTATTATCCCAAGCAAACGATGTTTTACCTGGATTTGAAGCTGCGAAACCTGGTTCAAAACTCCCGGTCGATTCGGCTAAACAAGAACGAAATGCCCTTGATTTGAAGATCACGTCTACAATCCTTCACTTTGCCAACCCGATCTAATTTCTTCTTTGGGTGTTAGGGTTTGTGAGAGGAGAAATCACAAATTGCAGGGAGAGGGTTACGAGTGAGAGAGGGATACAGTGAGAGAGGGATACTGTGCGAGAGGGAAGCCTGTTTCGCGTGTTTTGGGAGAGACGGCTGTTTTGTGTTGAAATTGTTTGGCCTTTTGCAAAACGATGATTCCACCGTTTTCTGTTTTGTGTTGTAATTATTTTACCATTTTGAAAAACTCGTTTTCGAAAATAAGGTAGAGAACGCGTTTTCGCTGTTTTCGAAAATTAAAAACAGAAAACGGCTTGAAAACGACAAAAAGAACAGGGCCTTAGTTTTTCATAAAGTTCTTAAGCCAAAAGATGAGAAAAAAGTGCATGGAGGCGTTCACAATATAACTCAAAGGGATACAACTTTGATAGAAATAGATTTCTTCCCACTCGGATTTTCACTATGCCAAAATGGGTTTCAATCTTTAGCTACAAATCTAGAATATATCTTGTGCGAATTGGAAGTTGATTTTGATATTATTTTGATCGTATTCCATTCTTTTTTTAAGTGCCAATTACATCCAGTTGTCTCCTAGAAATCTTTAAAGTATCTTCTTGTGGTTCGAATCAACTATTGAGTATTTACAATTTGGTCCTCAAACTTTGAATTTTGCCATTTTTCTCTATTTTTGCATTCTTTTCTCCAATTCTTCATCCAAAGCCTGTTGTCTTCAACCAATTAGCTTCCAACTCTTTCAAATCCCCATTCATCCTTCTGAAACATTTTACTGGATATTTGCGATTTAGTCCCTAAACTTTTATTTTCTTTCATTTTGGTCCATTTTTCCTTGTTTCCTCCCAATTCCGCTATATTCATCATGTTTTCCTGTAAAACATAAATTGTTTAGAATTAAGTCATATTTTAACATATTAACCAACAATTGTTCATGTTTTGACAATAAAATAAGTGTTGTAAGAATACACTTATTCCCCCAAACTTGAACTATTGTTTATCCTCAAACAAAAATGTAGATTAACTCTACACAAAACATGGTTTGACAACATGTCTTATCTTAGGATTGAAATTCAGTAATCAAACAAATGAACACTTACAACAGTGCAAAAATTAAATCAATCTCCAATTGTTACATGCTTACCTCGACGTGTGTGTATGAAAACTCATGTCAACATATTCAGATTGTGATTGGCTCAACACCTGACCCACAACGTCAAATATATCCTTACTTCGCTCGAGAAATACACACCCCCAAACTTATGATTTTCACTTAATTTTCCCAAGGTGCATTCTAAGTTGAACTTTTTTATTCTATTCCTTACCCTCTCTTAACTTGGATACATCTCACTATTACAAGCTCACGTTTCAACAAGTCGAGATTCTCCTATAGTTTTGATTGCTTCAACCCTTAAAACTAAACTTTATTATTTACTTCTCATCAAAAGTGTAGATTTATCAACTGAATGTCTGGAGCTCAATCAATGTACTTGTGTATTTTTTTCTCTTTTCATTTTTCATGTTTTCTCCATTTTTTCCTTTTTTTTCGAACATCTTCTCATTTGCTTTTTATTTAACCCATGTAGCGAGCTTTAGGACGATAACTCCCAAATCAGATGACCATATGACACCAGATTTTAAATCACCCTTACAGGCTTAAACACCCGAGTTATACAGGCTCGAAAGGATGCTTTTATTCACTCAAAGATTAGTGCAATGCCCATCTTCTTTTAAACATTCAGTTTCTAAAACTAGCCTCTAACTTAAAAAACTTTCACCTCGTCTTCGTCTCATTGGGTTTTAGACAATTCACAAAAGATTTTCATGCACGAAATCCCAAATCATCTCAATGTTCCTTTGTAACAACTCAAACATCTCCAAACTACTCTATATTTGGATTATGGATCTATTCTATAGAGATTGTTTGATTTCACTTAGAAAATTGCTATTTGTACATCAAAGGATGTACATAAGGGGATACATCACACTCACATGGAAGTAGGACCCACTCGGATAAAATATTTTTTTATTTAAGTGGGTTCCATCCCCATGTGAGGGGGGTGTACACCCTTATGTATCGTTTGATGTACCCCTAGCAATGCTCTTTCACTTACTATGTTCAACTATTTTCTAAATATTGAACCACATCATTAACTTAATATGCCAATGAGTAATGTGCATAGAAAATGTCAAGCTTCACATAAACAGGCTTTTGACTAATCTAATACTACACTGTTTTCAATTGCCCATTCACAACAAACTCAGCAATGAACTCTCCCCCCAACCAAATCAGACATTGTCCTCAATGTTTAAACATGCCTATGAAAGGGAAAAGGACTCACCACCTGAATACTAAGAAACCTTAAAAAAAAAATTAATATACAAAAAAATAAAATAAAAAAATAAAAAAAGGTGAAAAGTATACCCAAGGAACTTCAAGGATGATAAACAGGGTCTGCAAGAGGAATCTCTTCCACTATAGGCACCTCAATTCACTTTAAATACCCTACCATCATGAGGATCCTCAATTTCAACAGTCCACCTAGATCGAGGTTTTCTTGGGTGCTTGTGAAGTCTATAATCATACAAGTACACTTTTGATTTTGTTCAAATGTCGTTCTAAGAATGTTTTTATCATGAAAAGCTTTCATTTTCGCCATGTAGATTCTAGAACTCTCATAAGCATCATTCATCAATTCTTCCAACTCATTCAATTGAAATTTTCTAAACTTACCACACTCTTCTATATCAAATTTAAAATGTTTAATAGCCCAATAGGCTCGGTATTCAAGCTCTACATGTAAATGGCAAGACTTTCCAAAAATAAGTCGATAGGGTGACATGTCTAGGGAAGTCTTAAAAGCCGCCCAAAGTGCATCGTGCAGTCTTAAAGACCAATCTTTTTCATGAGTGCTTCGAATGACCAGTTGCAAAAGTGTGTCTCTATCACTAATAATAACAAGTAGTGTGCCAAATTGAGACAAAAGATTTTCTTTCAAAAATTTAACAATCGTTTTATTGTCACTACAAGCTGATGCTTCTACCCATTTAGACACGTAGTAATCAACTGCTACAATAATATATAAATAACCAAAAGTGGGTGAAAATGATCCCAAGAAATCAATTCCCCAACAATCAAATATGTCAATTACTTTAGGGGCATCATGTTACGCGGGGACAAAGAACCTAATTTTTGGCATCTGTCATAAGATCTATAGTAATTATAACACTTAAATAAAGCAGGCCAATAGAAATCACATTGTAAAAATTTTATATCGATTTTTTTTATAGAAAAATGGACTTCGCATGCTTGGTATCTCACTCCTCATCTAGGACTGAACTTGAAAACCACAACCAGAAAACTGACCCACCCGACTCGAAACGGGTCAAGTTCAATCGGTTAGCGATAAACTCGGGTTGGGTCGAGTAAAATAATTTAAAATAATTGTGGGTTGGGTCGATTCAGCCTAAAAGATTGACCCAACCCAATGAAACTGTGAAACTCTATTATTCAGTGAAATCCAGTGAAATACATATATAATAAATACGCAAAAAGAAAAAAATTTATAGAATTACAAAGAAAATGAAAAAAAAGGAGGAAAGACCGATTGTGAATGCTTTGATGAGGCAAGCTCGACGGCCTTTGAAATCACTATAGACTTCCTCTACAGTTCTTTGTATCAGATGTAGAATTCCTTCAATTTCCTACTACTCCCTCTTACCCATTTCCAGTCCTTATTGTGCTACTATTTGACGGACCACTACACAAAATCCCTTAAAAATTTAAATGCTTTTCTAACATTATTGGGCATCAAATAGTAAAATTAGGGTTTTGTTGATGAGGCTAGGGTCACTTCTACACGACTCTCAGTTAATTTTAATAGATAGTGAAAGTCAAATTGCTATAAATATGAATGAGAGAGTTCGTGTGATAAAAATGATGGGGAAAGAGAAATAATTTTTTGATAAACCCAGTGAAAGAGAGACTGGACCAGACCCAACCCGATTCGGGTTGGATTGGTTTAGGATAGGTTGGTCGGGGTCGGTTTTTGAAAGGACCCAAAATCAGGTATATCGGGTCAGGTCGATTTTGGCAAATCCGACCCGACCTATTGCCCACCACTATCCTCATCAGGGACACAACGCCTTAAAATTTGGTCAGGGTAATAGACATGGATCATCCCAATAAAAATTACGTACCTCGACCAAGAACTTCCTCTTGTCCTGTGCATTCCACTATGAAGAAATCTTACTTACAACCAAATAGTTCACAATGTGAACAAACTATGGTAGAGAAGAAACAGAAAATAAATTTTCATCTGGAAATTCATCTCTGATTGGCAATGGGATCGCGTTACCCTCGAAAGTTAGCCTTGCTAGGTGGTTGGCCACCACATTCTCTACTCCATTCTTGTCTTTAATGGTGATGTCAAATTCTTGCAAAAGTAAGATCTACCGTATTAATCGTGCTTAGCCTTCATTGTAAGAAGTACTTAAGGGCTGCATGATCTGTGGAGATTGTAATGGGGGAACCAATCAAATAAGATACTTATCAAGCGTAAAAACTACAGATAGTAACTCTTTTTCGGTAGTGGAATAGTTCATTTGAGCACTGTTAAGAGTTCTACCAGCGTAGTAAATCATAAAAGGCTTACATTCTCTGCGTTGCCCTAGAACTGCACCTACCACGTAATCACTAATATCACACATGATTTCAAACAATAGTGATCAGGTGGTTGCATGATGGGTATTGAAGTGAGTTTGTCAATCAGTATTTTAAATGCATCTTGACATTCGGGAGTCCACTCAAAAGCAAAATCTTTATTTAAAAGGTTACACAATGGTTTAGAGATAGATGAAAAGTTTTGTATAAACCTTCTATAGAATCTGCATGGCCTAAAAATGATCTAACATCTTTTATTATCTTAGGTATGGGCAATTTAGAGACTAGTTCAATTTTAGACTTGTCGACCTTTATTCCTCTCAAAGAAATCACATGCCCTAAGACAATCTTGAAGGTACCATGAAATAACACTTTTTTCCAATTTAAAACTAAGCATTTTTCCTCACGTCGTGTCAAAACTCTCTTCAAATTTAATAGACATGCATCAAAAGAAGTTAGAAACACAATCAGGTCATCCATGAGTACTTCCATGTAATTCTCTACCATGTCACTAAATATACTAGTCATGCATCTTTAGAATGTGGCAGGAGCATTACAAAGTCCAAATGGGAAAATGAATGGTCTTATCCTGGTCCTCTAATGCAATTCCAATTTGATAGTAACAAGAGTAGCCATCAAGAAAACAGTAAAAAGGATGACCAGCTACACGCTCCAAGATTTGGTCCAGAAAGGGGAGAGGAAAATGATCCTTATGGGTGGCAGCATTTAGTTTCCTATAATCTATGCACATTTAGTCACTATTTTTGTGGGAATCATTTTACCTAATTCATTTTCACTACTGTGAATGATGACTTTTTAGGAACTATCTATGTAGAACTAACACATTTACAATCCACAATAGGGTAAATGATACCAGTATCTAACAATTTAAGCACCTCATTTTTCACTACATCTTTCATTGTGGGGTTTAGTCTACATTGTGGGTCTCTCCTAGGATTAGTTCCTTCTTCTAGATGAATCCTATTTGAGTAAATTAAAGGGCTAATACATTTAATATCAGCTATAGTGTAGCCTAATGCAGATCGATGCTCAATGTTCAACAGTTGCTTACATTGCCATGCATTCAATTCCAAAGAAATAATTATAGGGAAGGTATCACCTGGTCTAAGAAATTCATGTTTTAGTCCTGGAGGTAGAGGTTTCAATTTTGCTTTTGAACTCTCAATGCTTGATATGGCTTCTGTCCTCCAATCCTTTCTGGAATCTCTTCAAACTTGGGCTGCCATGGTGATGCTCCATAATCCTGCAAATTTGCAAGCATAGCACAAATGTTAGTATACTCATCATTAAAACCAGCTGGGATTTCAGAATTTAAGATAAATGAGTTCAGATGGTATAAGTTGGTGTTTCCCGGTGTTTGCTCCTGAGTGAATGCGTAAATCATGAATGTTTGATAACACTCATCATCCTCTTGTGGCTGCTTTGTGATTTGAAAAATATTGACTTCTAAAGTCATGTTCCCAAAATAAAGCTTCATTAGACAATTCCTGCAATTTATAAGAACATTAGCTGTAGCAAGAAAAGTTCTACTAGAATCAACATTTACATCAACCTTCACATCCACAACCAAAAGGTCCATAGGAATGTAAATTTTGTCAATTTGGGTACATACTCAACTACCCCCACTAGGCCTAATGGTGGACCTATCAGCTAATTGTAAGACCACAGAAGTCGGTTTATCTTACCTAAGCCTAACAACAAGTAAATTGCATATGGCATAAGATTTACACTTGCTCCTAAATCAAGAAGAGCTTGTGCAAACACATGATTCCCAATAACACAAGAAACAATGGGACAATCAAGTCCTTATACTTTGGTTGGATCTTTTGCTTGATCACTACACTCGCTCAGTCAAGAAAGCGATTTTTTTAGCATGGAGCTTTCTCTTCACAGTATACAAGTCCTTAAAGACTTTAGCATATGTAGGAACATGAGAAATCACAGGCAAGAGAGGCAGATTGTTTTTTACTTGCTTGAGGTGTTCTAGGATTTCACTATGTTGACCAGCAGCCTTCGATGTAGGTTTAAGAGTTTGAGGAAAATACACTCTAACTGGGCTTTCTACCACTTCCTCACTNTTAGCATATGTAGGAACATGAGAAATCACAGGCAAGAGAGGCAGATTGTTTTTTACTTGCTTGAGGTGTTCTAGGATTTCACTATGTTGACCAGCAGCCTTCGATGTAGGTTTAAGAGTTTGAGGAAAATACACTCTAACTGGGCTTTCTACCACTTCCTCACTAGGACTACTCTCACTAGACTCCTTTTCAGTTTCTCTAGGTTTGGGTATTAGTTTTATGACTTTCCCTGATCTAATCGTTATGGCATTCACTTCCTTAAAATTGTTTTCTTTTGGTCCTAAGGTTTGTGCCATGTGTTGCCCCTTAGGATTTGGTTGAGGCTGAGTAGGAAATTTTCCATACTCCCTACAGCTAAGACATTAGTCAGTTTAGACATATATTTTTTATCTCTTTGTTTTCCTCAACTACCTGAGCGATTATAGTCTCAAACTTTTGATTTGGATTACCTTGAGCCTCTATAAAAGCATGTAAAGTGTCTTCTAAAGAGCTCCTAGAAGTTGCAGGTTGCTATGAAGGTACAATAAAGACTCTAGATGGCTGGGCAGGTTGCTAGTTTCCAGATTTCTAGCTGAAGTTGGGGTGATTCTGCCACCCAAGATTGTAGGTTTCAGAAAATGGGGTGTAGGGCTTTTTGTATGTGCCTAAGGCGTTACAGTGTTCCTCATAAACTCCTCTCATGTCAGCAAACGTACTATACTCTTGCGCTAGATGATCAGTTTCACCACGCACAAAGCAGGGTCCTAGAGACTCAACAAGGGATACATTATATGCAGATTTTGAGTCCATAGCACGTCGGATTTCTAGGACTTCTACATTGGCTATAAAGTTATCCTCTTTCCTAAGATGATAGATACATGTGCCATGGAATTCCCTGTGATTCGTGACCTATTAGTACTCTCAGTGGTGCCAGATCCCATAAAGTATGAGCTTTTTCTGCTAGGTCATCTAGGTATTCTATAGCTTCATCAAGATCTTTTTATAGAAATTTACCATTACACATCATCTCTATGAATTGACGCTCCATCGCCAACTCTCATAACCTTGGGCAAAGGGCTTGTAGTTCTTTATATCTTTCCCAAGCTTGGTATAAGGTCTTATTATCCTTTTGAGTGAATGATAAGATTTGCTTCTTTAGGGCACTAGTCTTATGGTGGGGAAAATATTTATCAAAGAACGCTTGAGTCAATTCGGCTCAAGTCCCAATTGAGCGTGGTCTCAAAAAATGCAACAAGCTTTTCCTATTTCTTTGAGTGAAAATAGGAAAAATTTAAATCTGACTCCGTCCATTGTACTATGTTGAATATGGAAAGTTGCTACCCCTCCTCAAATTCCCTAATGTGCACGGATGGATTTTCATTTTCGAGTCCGTGAAAATTGGGAAGTTGAATCCTTTTTAGTCGATCCCTTAGTGTTTGGTACCATTTTCCCGGCAACGACGCCAAAATTTGATTACGCCTAAAGAATACCGTGGAAATTGTAGCACAATTTTGGGTTGTCGATTTCACAGGGACATGGAAAAGTACTGAAAGGTTCAACAAATTAGGATTTTTCGTGAATTGTTTGAAAATGATTTGTTTTTCGAAATAAAATTTTAAATATCAATGGATCTTGTAATGAAATTAAAATCAATAAGTTAAAACAATGAAGCGTCAGAATTCCCTCAATTGGATCGGATCATTCAACGTCAATTATTCATTTTTTATAACTCAATTAAAGACTTTCATCCTAGCACTCTAATCGGAAGATTTATCGTTAAAAACCAATTTAATTCAAATGTAACCCTAGAATCTAGATTTTCTAGATAGTAAATAATCACACCAATAAAATAAATGAAATGGAAATTCAACAAGTATTTCGATCATCCGATAGAAAAAAGCATGACTAGAATTGAACCAATTTCAAAATAAATTTATGAAGAGAAAATCTGAATCTAGAATTGTTTAATAAAAAAATAACAAATTACATAAATAAAATATGTGAAATCACCAAATACAATGAGTTCCTCCTTTTTTTTTCACCAAATTGTTTAGTTTTTCATGGAGTTCTTGAACCAAAAAGTGAGAGAAAAGTGTATAGAAACATTCCCAATATGTTTTTTGCTGTTAAATATTTGTAGGAGTTGAGAATTGGATAAAAATCACGTCCAAATCAATTTTCAAAAGAGTTTCAATCGAATAAAGGAAAGTTGTATTCTCGCACGGATTTTTTTCCTCTATACAACAGTCAGTATTTTGATCATAACTTTCTCTTTCAATATCCGATTTAACAGAATCAAAGTAAGTTAAAAAGATAAATCAAAAGGATACAACTTTGATGAAATAGATTTCTTCCAATTCGGACGTTTACTACGCTAAAATTGGGTCTCAATTTTCGGTTAAAAATCTAGAATATATCGTGTAAATTGGAAATTAATTTTGATAATATTTTGATCATATTCCATTCCTTTTTGAGTTCCATTTACATTCAGTTGTCTCGTAACGATCTTCAAAGTATCTTCTGGTGGTCCGAATCAACTATTGAGTATTTTCAATTTGGTCCTGAAACTTTGGATTTTGTCATTTTCGCTATTTTTTGCATTCTTTTCTGCAATTCTTCATTCAAAGCCTATTGTCTTCAACCAATTAGCTTCTTACTCTTTCAAATCCCCATTTAGCCTTCCAAACCAATTTTTTGATATATGCAATTTAGTCCCTAAACTTTCATTTTCTTTCATTTTGGTCCATTTTCCATATTTCTTCTCAATTCCGCTATGTTCATCATGTTGTCCTGCAAAACATGAATTGCATAGAATAAGCCATATTCTAACATATTAAAAAACAATTTTTCATGTTTTGACAATAAAATAGGTGTGTAAGAACGCACTTATCACATCTGTAGCTTTCTCATCTAGGAACACATCGCCAAAAAATCTTATTACTATGCACCTTGATGCAAATAAACTGGCCCATCAAATCTGTGATGTGGTGAGTCGTAGTGCACTTGATTGTTGGCATCGCTTTGACTACTCTTATCAGGGGAG
This sequence comes from Fraxinus baroniana, assembly GCA_903798355.1. Taxonomy (NCBI): domain Eukaryota; kingdom Viridiplantae; phylum Streptophyta; class Magnoliopsida; order Lamiales; family Oleaceae; genus Fraxinus; species Fraxinus baroniana. Next base: position 10,868 of record CAIGRO010012669.1, read on the forward strand.
ATATCCTCTAATTTAGCTTGTTGCTATGGTTGCTAAGCGCAATGTTGTATGGCTGTTTACGAGAATGTTGCTTGGTACATCGACACACAACTAATGCTCAGAAAACATCCGATGCAGAGAACTTAGCAAACCATTAACCTTACAATGGACCATATGATGTCACATTTAGCAATGGCTTAGGTTTGAATATAAAGAGTACTAGTTATAATTCCATTTCCATTAGAGTAACGCTATGTAACCCCACTAAGGTTACAACTTCAGTCCAGGTGGCGTTAGATGATAGGTTAATTGTAAGGTAGAATTAAATGATTTATTTAATTTTACCTATGATTTAATACCACATTAAAGCCCCCTAGCCTGGGGTTATATCCCTAGTGGGGCTAAATAGCATTACTCATTTCATTAATAATTCATCAATTCAATTAAATGATATTCTTTGCTGCCCTTCAGCCTCTTCCAATCTGGTCTCCATTAATAAATTTTGCGAAGACAATGCTTGTTACTTTTTACTAAAATATCGTGAATCCTTTGTTAAGGATAACCAAACAAGAAAAACCCTCATTTGAGAGCTGGCTGAGAACAGGCAATATCCTCTAACATTCCACAAGAAGTTTCCAAATAAATTACAATGCTTAAGCTCTATTGTTAGACTTAAGACAACGATGGATCAATAGCATTCACATCTTGGATATCGAGCTTTCCTATTTTGCAAATTCGCATCTCAGTGTCTTCACAATGCAACATGCAAGGCACATCTCTCGACACCTGCTTTTTAATGAGACTTCTTTTCCTGTCAAGGATATCGTAGTTTCCAAACTCAATTACCTTTTGTTAGTTCACTAAATTCATAAGATATGTCACCTGTGGAGTTTATATCCCCGCCTAATCTCATCTATTTTACAAAATGTAATCAAAATGATCAACAACTCACCAATCAGCCACTAGATGTTGACAACCCAAATTTGAATTTCAATCAGCCACAAAGTCTTCCAATATCTTCTGCTCCATCACTAATTGAACGTGCTTTAATTTCGGAGCTTTCCCAAAAATTGTGACGTTGATACTAAAGATGTCTTTTTACCTATCCAAATTTCATCTCATTGTGTTTTTTCTATATACATTGCAACGCAACCCTTCGACCATAAAAGTACTTCTTCCCATCCTAACTAAGTCGTAACATGATGACAGATTGGTAACTCCCGACCTAAACAATTTCCAAACTATACACTCATATATTCCACCCAACATCCGTTCCGAGCATTCTATAGTACTCTAATAGAAATTAAGCCATCCTGCTATACTAAGGCAGCGTCTAAACTAGAGTGGAAAGCTACTACGGGGCATGAATTCAATGAACTTATGGTGAATGGGACTTGGTCTCTTTGTCCACGATATTTAAGTGAGTTGGTAGTTTGATAACGAGTAATGTCTAGAACACAAATTCATTTCAAGGTCCATCTCCTTGGAAAATATATCAAGTGAATACATAAATATTTTCTGTTGAATGGTAATAAATTTAGAGCTCAGTATTAAGCGATGACTAAATTTTGATATCTATAATTGATTTATAGGATTTTTGAAGAAAATGGAACTTAAGTTGGTGAAAATAATTAGAAGAACAAACGATCATTTGTGATCGTATCTAAGTTTCAGCTAATTGTGATTGGGAACTATATGCACGATATATCAGAGAAAAGTATTGCAAATATTTTAACTTCTATAGTTTATATATTTTGATAATGCAGTCTTTTGCATGGTCTAAGGTCGACTTGATATGATCTATTTATTAGAATTTGAAAAATATATTTCTAAATAACTCTCTGTTATAGCTCTATAAAGTTTTGGACTTAAATATATTTATAATTAAAGCTTAGGGAGTATATATACAATTAAACCAATTGTAAGCTAATTAGACTTAAACTTGGACTAAACTTTTTTGTCAATAATATATAACAGTCCCTTTGGGTAGAGAGAGAGAATAGCTAATTGTTTTCTTTGTCCATTTTGTATAGAATTAGGTGTCTGATTTATTTAAATATGTGTCAACACACCAATATAGTCTATATTTATGAGAATATCATAGAACACTTGAAGGTTGAAAGCTCCAAGATATTGAATTAAAGCTATACGCTAGCGATTCAGATATGATCAAGAAATCCATTTGGATAAGTTTTAAATGTATTTTTATTGATTATAATATTCAGAAGCTAGAACATGAATAACCCAAAAAATAAAAGTTTTCTTTAATTCAATCATCGAGGATATTTGCTAGATGTTCACTTGTTTGTTATACTTTTTGATTCATTGATTGCATTAGAGTACAACCGTGTCTAAAATCAATTGATTATATGATGATAGAATGATTTGATTTATTTTAAACTGTGATCCAATTATAAAAATCTTTTCATCAAGGTTACCATGCAGAAAAGTAGTTTAGACATCAAGTTGTTCAACTTCCCACTCATAATAAGCAACAAAAGTAAACATGACCCTAATAGCAATATACTTAACAACTGACAAAAAGATTTCATTATAACCTACTAATCATGTCTTATATCTCACGGGCTCACTCTCAATGATTCTCTCTTTTTTTTATAGACCCACTTGCAGATACTACGGACTTATCCTTGGATCTAAAAACTAAATCCCAAATTTAATTCTTAGTAAAAGAGCCCATTTCTTCTTTAATGGCACTTTATCATTCCTCACTTTTTTTACTCCTCATAGCCTTCTCAAAGGTATTCGGTTCCTTATCAACTACCTCTTGGTAAACTAGTATAGGCTATGGTATATAGTCAGACATCCTTAAGGATTCCCTAAGTGGTCTACTCTCTTTATCTCTTGTTAATTACTAGTCAACTAAATGATCTTGGTCAATAGGATAGTCTTCTACAATATCCTCATCACCTGCTTTCTCTATATTTTGCTATTTTTATGTATTATTCTCCACCTCACTCGAGATATTGGAGATGTAGACTCACTCACTCTGCCTCAACACGGACTCTTCACTAACAATTTCTTGTTGTTCTTCACTCTCATGCAAGGCATCCCAAACTCATTAAACGTGACATCACGACTTATGATAATTCCAATGCACTTTTGGCTTCATATTCCTTAACTCCCTCGTGTCCCTCAAGGTAACCTAAGAGACACACTTCTTAGCTTACTTTCTAGTTTTTCCTTATTTTGATGAGAAAAAATAGCAAAGCCAAAGATCCTAAGCAAGAATAATCAGCAAATGTACAGTACCATGTCTCGTACGAGTATCACCATTTAAAGTAGCGGAAGAAATCATATTAGTTATCACATGAGACTAATAGCTTCACCATAAAAAAATTTAGGTACACTAGAACTCAATATTATATATCTAACTTGATCAAGTAAGGTACGATTTATCCTTTCAACAACTCCATTTTGTTGGGGTGTGTAATGTAAAGTCCTTTCTCTAGTTATGCTAGATTCACTATACAAAACCATCAAATTCAGTATTGTAAAACTCGAGAATATTATCAGTACACATTAATAATACATAGAAAATATTTATTACACCAAAAGTAGGATTGCTCATCGGATCCCACAGATAAGTATAAATGTATTCTAACATTCTAGATGTCTTGTGTGTACTAGATGCAAATGTCATCCTATGATATTTACCAAGCACACAAAAATCACAAAATGGCATGTCTGACCCATGATTCTTACCAATCACACCCTTATCGTTAACGTACTTAAGTCCCTTAACGCTAACATAATCCATTGTACGAATTCTGTGTTAGTGCCAATGATAGTCGGATTTAAACCACCTATCACCTCAGCATGTGTGATGTATATTTCATTTCTCCTAGCAGTCTTAAAAGCTCTAAGAGCACCTTAAATAATTTTATCAGTCCCTCACTGAGTACACCAAAAAAACATGTATGCTCTAACTCTCTCACAGAAATTAGATTTCAACTCATACGTGTAATCTAACTTCTTTTAATATTTGCACAAAGTCATTGTCAAATCTGACAGTAACACTACTCACGTAAATGATCTTGTATGCGACTTCAACCGTGCAACTACTACATCTATATGATGGGACTCATGTAAATGATTAAACCACAATTTATTTGATGTAACATGAAAAGAAGCATTGGGGTCAAGAATCCACTCATGCATATGGGAGTTCATAGACAAGTTAACTTTGGCCGGTTTAGAATTTAGGAGCATATAAACCTCACCAGGTTTATCTCTCTGGACAATAACGTTTGCCTCATTAGGTTCACCATATCCCTCATCTCTTAATTAGTTTTTCTCTTTATGGCACTCACTTATGAAATGTTAAAACATAAAATTTTCTCCCATTTGCCTTCTTCTTGCCACCACCGTTTTGTCCCTCACCATCTCAAAGTGAGATCCACCCCTCATCTAGTGAATCTCTCCTGTTTTTCTATCGTTTCTTTTAGCTTTCATTTTCATCTCAGTACTCTTTAACTAATTGATGACTATATTAGATGTAGCGTCTCTCCCCCATATTTGATTTCATTCTAGACTTTCTTATAAATATGAGAAATCATATTCAAAAGAATAATTGCTTTATATTCATTGAAAATCTTGTCACCACAATTTGTAATGTCTTGAAAACATTAAGATTGTCATCCAATTCTTTTGTGGGATTAATTTTGAAACTGAAAAAACTTTCAAGTAAGAATAGTTTATTGGGCATGAATTGTGCCAAATAAAATCTTCAAGATTTTTCAATTTTTTTCAGCTGAATCATGTTTGCCAACTTTTTGCAAAATAGAATCAGATAAATGCAAGAATATGTGTATACAAGTTCGTCATATTCTTTTTATGGTCGTTAGTCACAATGGCATAACACAATTTATCAATAGCTTTTGAAACCATTTGTTGTATCAAAATCCCTTTCATCTTTTTTAAAGTGATGCATAGATATATTATAACAGATTAGACACATTATCCTTCAAAGAGATAATCACAAAGAATATGTCCTAAAGGTCACAGATATATCAACGTCTAAATTCCCTGTGTGTTGTGAGATTCACGATCTCAGACCAAGTGAATTTTCAAATGGGTAAGGTTAAGGTAATAACTTTAATAAAATATCAAAAGATATCCAAATTATGATTATAACACAAGAAATAGGCATGTAATCATGTATTCTATTAACCGGTAATTGCTATCTCACATGGTAACCCCCAACATGATGGCATGCTGTTGTAGAAATGTAAAAGTGATTTGCCAATTTACCAAAGCGGACATAGGCGTGGTCCTTACAATTGAGAGATGTGAAATTAATTAAGAACTCTCCTTATTGTAGAATCAGCAGACACATGCTTGAATTACACCACGAATAGATATCTAGTTCACAGCAAATTAATTTTCAACCATGGAGCTGATTTCAACAGTCACAAGCAGGGGCGGACCCAGAGTTTTTGTATTGTGGGGGCAAAAAATTAAAATGCATTTTTTTAAAAAAAAACAACATATCATTAATGAAAATAAGTCAATACACGACTATAATTATAATTTACACATTTTCATCTTTTCTGAGAAGTCATGAATGGAAGTAAAGATGTTGCGGAAACTGAAATTAAAATTTGTGGG
>CAIGRO010012696.1:0-11388 GCA_903798355.1 Fraxinus baroniana
AACAATTAGCATAATTCCTACAAGGGATTTCTATAAAACCCTATCCATGTAATAAGCTGAGCTAAAAGTTGCAAGCGCTGCAAAACTTTGCGTAATTTTTATAAACTGCAAAATTTCTGTTCATAATACAAGTTCACTCGAAATTATAAAGGTGGAAGTAGAACATCAAATAATATGTTTTCCATTCACGAAAATGAGGAAAATACAAGAGCTAAAAGGAGTTCGAAATAAAAACTAAGAGCTAGGGAGATTGGGGGTGGGGTCTCCAGTCAAAACTGGCTAAGCTTCGACTTGCTGACCTTCAGCAGCACCCAACAACTGTTCCATCTCCTTCTCCTGCTCCTTCTGAGCCTCCACCAAGAAAGCAGTATCCCAGTTCGGCCGTTGCTGATTGATGAATTTCACGATCTCGCCCATGGCCAAAACATATGCTTCCTGGGCGATGGCATCGAAAGCAGGAGAAGCCCTCCATTCCTCTACAGCTTTGGAGACCTTCAGTTCGGTCTCTGCCTTCAAAGCCATAGCCTAAGCTACTCCCTTGTCAGCACGCTTCTTTTCCAGCTTGGCCCGGGAGTTTGCCTTCTCACCCAGAGGTGCAGCGCCTTATTTTCATCGAGTAGCTTATGTTCCTTAGTAACGCAAGCGTCAAGTTCCTCCTCCATCTTGTTCAGACGGTCCTCATAGTCCCTCTTTTCCTCAGCGAAAGATGACCTCTCCACCTCCACCTCGACAAAGAGCTTATCAGCTTTAGCCTTGAACTCCATTACAGAGTCAAGCTCCGTCTTGACCTAGGAACACAAAAATAACATTAGGATACACGAAGATGTTTTAACCCAAAGAAACACACATTGAAAACAAGTGCTTACCTTATCAACCACCGAAGACATGTGGAGGACAGCCCTGTGGCAATACAGCTGAGCTGTAAGGACGTTCTCTCCAATGGGCATGTCATTCAAGAAGCCCTGCTCCTTATCATTCCAACTCCTGGTCATCAGGACGGCAGATTCTCTAAGGGGAGTGGGAAGTGCAGACACTGACTCCTTCACCGGAGAAGGAGCTCGGAGAAAGTCAAGCAGCACCTCAGGTCGGCGCCCAACAAGTTCCTCAACTCCCTTACCTCTGGAGATCGGGGCATTTTCTTGAGGCTTTGAGGAAGAGGCCGTAGTCGTCACTGGGATCGCTGCAGAAACCGGAGAACTGGTATGGCTACAGCAATTGGTAGATCGGCAGAACAGCGCCTCTGCAGAAGCTGCTCGTCTTCTGGCTTTGCCTCTACACTTTCAAGTTGGCCCCCCTCATTGGCAATAGCTTCCTCCATTTTCCTTTTCGCGGCCTAAGCTGCCTTTGCCACCTTAGCAGCACAGAAGCTCAACATCTCTGATGATTGACCTGAGATACATAAGGGAAAAGGTAAGAAAAGAACTAAAAGCAAACAGGAGTAAAAAGAGCTAATAATGTCTTTACGAGAGGAGGCCGGAGCTGAGGTCCTAGGTCTGGTAGTGGCCAAACTGGGAGGCACGGCTCTGAGCAAACCCGCCGTAAAAAGATTATCGTTCGTAATCACGAACTTGCAAGATTTCTCCTTATGTGGCATAGCTCGGATCGTGTCAACTCGTTTCATAATCGCTGAACTCAGATGACAAGGCCGATAAACTGCAAAATGCAAAAGAAATAAGGAATTAGTCCCTTCAATCAACAGCTAAGATGAGAAAATGATAATAAGCACTCTCACTTACAAAGGGGATGGTAGAGAGTAGGGACCACGTCATCCCTATCCACCTCATCAGGATGGAATTGTCACTCCCCCAGGATGTAGAAGAACTCCTCCTTCTACCCCTTGATTGAAGAGGGAGTATCTAGCACTAACGAGCCCCCCGTCCTGGGCCTGGCACTGGTATACCACCAACCCGTGCCTTTCCCATCCTCCTTGAAGGTGAACAAGGAGTTGAATGTGGAAACATCTATTTCTGGGTGACCTAACTACTTCCATAGGATTAAGGTCGCCACTAAGGTCCTCCACCCATTGGGACATAATTGAGTAGGGCCTATTCCCCAAGAGGCAAGGAAAGACTGAATAACTCTGGGAAAGGAAAGTCGCAGGCCAGCACTCAGGATGGCGCCATTCAAAGCTACGCATCCTATAGGGGGTTGATCAGCTCGGTTAGTAGGGAAAGATATAACTAACTCTACAGTCAGTAGAATGATGTATCTAGCCCTAATTGTGGCTAAGGACCCCTTTGTTATAACTAACCTAAGGGCACTAGCTCCCCAAATACTGTCCTCGCTACTACTCTCCTCACGCATCCTCTTCTCTCTCAACTTACGCCTGTGCTCCATGCTTCTAGGTGAGTTTAACAGTGGGTTTGGGGAAGGAGGTTGAGGATAAAACGAAGCCAGGGGAGTAGGTGAGAATATTTCTTGGCACTCAGAACTGGCAGTAAAAGGGCTATATGAATGGGTAGACGAAGAGGGTGCGAAATCTTCCTATTGATTCCCCCAGGAGTGCACATGAGATTCGTCCGAGCTCATACAAGCGAGTTGAAGAGAAAATAATGCGCAAAAGAAAAGGTATTCTAAAAATGGCAGAAGAATACCTGGACAGTTATCCCGTTCGGAGAGTCAAGGAAAAGAGAAGGGCCGGAAAATTTGTGAACTTAAAAGTATGAAAGGTTGAAGATGCAAAGGAAGAATGGAAAAGTGACCGTTTGGGGGTATTGGGAGACGGAAGGTGAGTCACCAAAAATTGAAACAACCAAACGGCTGTCCATCAATGCTTTTGGGAGGGAAAACGTCCACCAATCGCTGAGAGACAAGTGTGCCTGACACCTATAAAGAACAATTATTACTCAAATTGGAACTTGTACCATGTCACTTCAATGAGGTCAGTCTTTCATTTGAAATTAGACTTGACCTGGGGGGGTAACTGTTGATATCGATATAAGAGCTCGTTGAGATCAGACTGTTATATTTCAATAAGGAGAAGGTAATGTAAGGTCGGTCATGCAAGGTCAGTTCGGTCCTTATGTGACTTATCCAGTAAGCTATTGTAGTCTCCCGAGGCACACCAATTTCTAATAATTAAAGATCACTGACAAAATCTTTAATCTACCAACTAGAGGAAAACACGTGTAAAGGATCCCTCTAGTCTTGTGTCAGTGCCCCCTCTAGTCCCCCAATCAGAAGCTTTAGCTTGCTTTGTTAAATAATGCATTTACTGCTGGGACCCGCCTGTTCCATCACCTCACGATCAACAGTATAAAGCAGAGCTTGGACGCCAATTCTATTACGCCAACACATGACCTAGGTCAGTTCGATCTCTTGGATTGACAAGACAGAGGTACTAGGTCTCAATATATTTCCCTATAAAAGGGGCCAGAATCCCAATAGNAGTATAAAGTTGAGCTTGGGCGCCAATCCTATTAAGCTAACACATGACTTAGTTCAATTCGATCTCTTGAATTGACAAGACAGGGGTACTAGGCCTAAATATATTTCCCTATAAAAGGGGGGAAAATCCCAAGAGTAGGGGATGATGAAAAAATCTAAGGAAAAACACTAGAAAAAATGCACTGTAACCTTTCGAATATTTCTTACAATAAAAAAGTAACATTATTGCTTGATGATAATGAGAATCTCTTTTATTTATCCCTTTTAGATAATTATTTTGTACTTGAAGTTGGCTTTAATCTTGTTCAAGCAATTTTAGACATCAACAAGGCTAAATGTCATCTTTGCCCTTGTTTGAACCCCATGTCCATTGGAAAGTCTAAAAAGCTATTTGACCTTTCAAAATTAATCAATTCCTGCACATATTATGCGGTCCAACCAGACAAAAGTTGTGGCTTCACATGTAGCATTTTGCAACAATATTCGTTATTGACGTGAAAATGAAGGTTTTTTGAAATATTTTGTGATTTTCTTATAACAGCAAATGCATTGCACATAAGGACATCGCTTTCTTCTCGAGAAAACATCGTGTGACCAACCTCAATCTAATTCTGAATAAAAAATAAATGTAAACGTTACTATGCCAAGTAATCTCTGAACATATCCTCCTCATTTCGTTGGGTTTTTGGTGCATGCATTTTAGCTGCAACTTCGTCCTGTTCGTCTGGGAGCTCCACCTCTGCTACGTCGAGGTTCATCTCCACTTTAGTAAATGCTTTATCGACCACTGTCGCTCATCGAAGGAAGTTGTGAACTTCCATAGTTGCAATTACATCAGCTATTTGCACTTTAAAATTATAACTCGGCATATGATCGAGTATTTTCCAACGAATTTTCCACAAATCGAAAGCACGTTCGATTACGTTCTTGCACAACGAGTGCCTAAAATTAAACTTTTCCCATGCATTTCGAAAGTTATGCCTATGACTGGTGACCCCATCATAAAATTGCTAAAAATGGTATAATATATTCGAACCCTAATAGGATACCATGTACCCAGGTCGATGCACGAAACCCGAGTTAACCAGATAATATTTTCCAGGCGCCAGTTTTAGGAAGTCAATCTCGGGATTGTGTATAGCCCTAGCCAAGATTCTAGCATCATGAGAGTTCCCCGTTGTACCAACAATCACAAATGTGAAATACAAATTGAAATCACGTGCCACTAGCACATTCTATGTTGGAATTCCTTTATGTCCAATAAAACTCACTCGCTGGTCCCACGGGATGACGACTCTAATGTAGGTACTGTTAATAGCACCTATGTAATCCCCGAAATATAAAATGCTTGTTAAGATTCGAAACATGGTGCTCGACACCATGATTGTAGTTTGGAACCGGTTTAATTACTTGCCTAAAGAACTCAATAACCGTTGCAAGCACAAGTTTGAAGTAGTGTTCGATGGTTTCCAATGAATGGTTGAAAAGTATCTACACCTATCTATAGCATTTTCCATGCGCTAAAATGCATAGAAACATACCAAATTGTTCATACACATCTATATGTTAGTGACGGCAAAGTTCGTAATCTTCTTGAAGCATATGCATGAACAATCGCAGCATCGCAAGATGCATGCAGAACTCTGCATAGCAATGTTGAGGGCTACAATTTATAGCATCCAGCATAAACATATGAGCATTTCGAGTGAGCGGATATCGAGAACACTATGTCTTTGTTCGCGATAATATTTACTTACAGTAACCTCACTGATGTGACAATATTGAAACCACTCCAAATATCCATCCGTAGCTCTTCCGTAAATACTTATCATCAAGTTTATCCTCGGCATCGGATAACGGCTGCAATGCACAGTTGATGTTGAAATGTGCTATACCACCACTCTATTATAGGAAATCCGAGACAATGTTTTTGTAAGTATGTAAAATTATGTTGATATGCATTTCCTTTTATAGGCAAATGAAATGATGAATACTTATAAGTTTTTCTCGTTAAAAACCACTCCTGTATAGTGAAAGATGTGAGTGACGTGACCATACTTTGTACATGAGTACTTGTTACACCTAAATTAAAGCATACATCCAACGTCAGCTTTTGTTTGCAAGCTTCCTCAAAATCTATACGAATCAAAATAATGGCCATGCACATAAGCAACTATTTTTAGATTGCACATGAAAAATGTAGGCAACAGCCCATCATACAAATCGAAATAGAAAATGTTTTCACCTCAAACGTAATAAATGTACACATAACCAAATAGCAACAGCGATAATAAAAAGTGAAATGGATGTCCACGTAACCCACTTAAACATAATTGTCATCGAGGCTATGCTTTCCTATATTCCTGTATGCTCCACTCAACCCACTCGAACTTTCTATTCGCATCGTCTTGCATGTCCAATATCTCCCTATTATGTTTTTAGGAGAGGAAAGTGCATGTCCTGCAGTACAAATTAGTTTGTTTTTACAATTGACCCGTTGCCAATAACTTCTTAATGCACGTCTTCAAGTCCGACACAGCAGGTCCAATGAAGTTGTCAATTTTGGCAGCAACCTTCTCACTGGCTGTCGTCGCACGATCCATAGAGTAGGACACGTCCCAAGCTAAAAGCTTCTTCTTCTTCTCCTTCCATTTATTTCTAATGTGCGGGTCAAACACATCCATGCTTGCTATAGCCGGTTCGTGTTCTCTGCCCTCGTCGCTTGAGACACTGCCCTCACATCGACCAGAATCTCATCATGGTAGTCTTCGTGACCACTATCTTTGAACATCACGAAGCCAGTTCGACATAGCTTTGTAAGTGTGACTGCGTACTTATCGCAGTCGAAAACGTCCCCGAATTAAGCCTTGTATCAATACACCTCTCAACAATATTTGTCCTTAAATTCTTTGTTCTCCTGTATCAATACAACCGGAAAGGTTTTCATGTACAAAAACGGAAGCCAATTGTGAGGACAATTCTAGAAATGATGACGAAAAACCAGTGGAGAATTTTGAACAGATGTAGAACAAGAGCATAAAATCAAGCACTTGGATAAGAATTGTCTGTTCCGCAAAATTACAACTCTGATAAGTAAGAAATAACTATACAACAATAAAACAACTAGAACGCAAACAACGATTATGTAATTTATCAATCGACTACCACGTTCCCTAAATGAAAACAGAGCCTACTAACTAATGTCATTAACCAATGATACAAATTGAGAACCTGCAATACTGTATCAGTCGAACACAAAACAGAACATTGATTGAAAATTTATGAAATGATGTACCTTAATCTTTCGAGCCCACCACTCATCCAATGCATCAATCTTCCCAGTCGACGGGTCATATGAGATGCTGCTAACAGTTGAGCAATTCTTTAAATCTCTTATGTTTCATACGGAGGGAATCGCATCGATTTTTGAGCTACTACTTGTTCCAATTGTGGCCGAAATTGGTGTTGAACAAGTGAATCGGTGTCTCCCAATCGTGTTTGGTGAAGCACTTCTCATTCATGTGTCCATCGGCTATGATGGTCTTGCTGGCAGTGATGAAGATGTTCATCTCATACAAGTTCCAATATGCATTCTTATGGGGCCCCGACTGACTTTGAATGGGAGGGTCGTTGGACGTAGAGGAGTACGGGTGATAAACCGGTCTGCAATAAATTTCTGAAAAATTACATTTTGTACATAAGCAGAGCATCAAAGTTCGGGTGCTTCTTTTAGTCGAATGTAAAATGTAAAAATGCAGTGTACCTACCAGAGAAATGAATGGATCCATGATTTATCCTGGCGAGATCTTATGGTCGAGATGTATCTCTAACGGGTTCAGTGCACTGTGAAATGAATACAGCCGGCTGAAACAAAAAATGATCGATAAAAATGTGATGTCAGGTGCAAGGTGCTGTTGGGAAGTTGAGGAACGTAGCTTTTTATGGTGAACGAAGAGGGTAAACCTGGTCACATGAGATTGAAGGTGGAAGATATGTGTAGTAGGTGTGTAAATCGCCCGAATTTTTGCCTGCTGTCGTCGAAAAATAGGGGGAGGGTGAGTTCAGAAAGAAATGTTATGGAGATGGATCTATCCGTCCAGAGTGTTGGCTAAAAATCACAGATGAAGATCGGTTTTATTATTTGGTCGGTGACCCATTTTAGATGACTACAGTATGTGAGCTTCCTATTGCAGATAAAAATAGAAGGGGAAAGCACGTGGGTATAGAGGATGGGAAATTAGTGTGGTGGGTGGGGTGGTTTATGTGTATGTATGCAAAATGAAACTGAGGGCACATAAGGAAAAAAGGATTGAAACAAAAGTCAATCCATTTGTTGGGAAACAAGCCATTGCACAAATCAACGATTTGAAATTCAATTATAAGCAACTTAGAAGCACGCCTAGACATGCCCTAACTTAAGAGTTATACACAATGGATACTTTTCTTCCATATTTTTGAAGAAATTACAAATAACCATTCATAAGTTTGATAAACAATAATTAGATGTGCATCCTGAATTCACTTATTACAAGATAGAATACCTACCCAGGAAATATGTCAAAAATGTCAATCTAATAAACAATGGAAAATTGGAAGAATTCAAATTTGACCATTATTTATCAAATAACACAAAATATAATTCATAAAATATTTATAAAGACTCAAAGACACTAACAAGCCAAACTTGGCGCATGATCACAGACAGAGTAACAAGGATATTTTCCCTTGTACAGGGAAAATATTCATAGGGTCAACACAGAGAGACAGTTGTCCCCCTTTCATTGATTAACCTAAAAAACAGTAAAAGTTTCCTTGTACACAGGGGCGGATCCAGCACCTGGCCATCCCCTGTAGCCGTCCATACTGGATCCCCCGAAAGCTTCAGGCAAGTCATTGCCGTCCGTTGTAGCCGAGAAGAAAGAGTTGAAAAAGGACAATGTTTTAATTTTTCCCCCTTTTGTTTGGGCCTTATCTTTTAATTAATGAGCCCAATCTATGGTATTATCTTGCAATTGAAAGTCCATTAGCCACAACAAAATCAAATCCATTCCAATTCCAACATTTTGGTCCGATAGAGGAGAGAGACGAGGGCGAAATTCCACTACGGACAGAGTCACGATCGCGATCCTATGGCTATGAGACTGTGACACCGTCGAGACGGGTGGACAGAGGATGGTGGTCAGTGGACGATGGTGCAATAGCTGAAGCCTAGAGCTTCGCCATGGACTACGGTCTGTCTGCCTGCCTCTTGGCTAAATGTGGTATTGTTTGGAAGTTGGTGGAATATAAGGAGCACACCAATTTCAATCAGATTATAGAACAATAAGTAAGATTCCAGCTACAGAAGCCACGCCGTTGTACTGGAAGAATTATCTGGTATGCTCTGGTTTTGCTACTAGTCTCGTATATGATTTTTATTTTTATTTTTATTTTTAAAAAATAATATTCTAATTGTAGTTTCTAATTATGCTATAGGATGAATTGAACAAGTTAATTATATGATTTTATCATAAAGTACTCAATTTATTATTTTGTTGTGAAGATAATGTGCAATGGTGCGAAAACTATGTTTTGAAGTTTCGTCAGCAGCTGAATTTCTTGTTTCAATACGATGGTTATCATCCAATCAATTGATTGATTGCATGTGTGCCATGCGGATAATTGGGATGATTCTGGTGATAATTAGTGTTTTTGTTTTTGTTTTTATTATTCTTTAATTAGGTCTTAATCAGATTACATTGCCGGGAATTTTTTTTATGGAGGCATGAAGTAAGATCTATCGGCCAAGATACGATCGGATCTATGACTTATAATTTTGAATTGTGAATTATGAGTTGGGAATTTAGGGTTTTAGGAAATTAGGGATAAGTGAAAAAAATTAATGGAGAAAATGTTTGGCTCAATTAAACCATGTGTACACTGTTTAATGCATTTACAAATGTATCGAATTATATTTTTGGCTATTACGATCATTGATTGTCAACGGTCTCCGCCCTAGCTGAACGAAAATGCTGGATTCGTCCCTGCTTGTACATCTAGCTTTTCACTTGAGTAGCAAACCCCCAATTTTTCAAAGAGTATAACATAATCAAAGCAATATAATTATACTTAGGCCCACTATTAATTGCATATCTTATACCAAAAAAAAGGCTATAATCATGATAAAAATAAAATTGTTAATTATATCTTTGAGCCGCATACTTGAATTTTTTTTTCTTTCAATTTTGATATTATTTGAAAGTAATATAAATCTAGGCAACAAGTGTGGCACTAAAGATGGAAATACATTCAATAAAGCCGTAAAAACAAGTTTGACCTTTTATTTGGTATTATAAAATTAACTACAAGAAACACAATTAATTGATTTCAAACATTTTAAGAAATTCACACAAAATTGAGCCCATGTTTCATTTAGATAAAAATCAGATTCTTAGTAAATTTTGATAAAATGCATGGTTAACATTAACTGTGGAATTTGACTTAAATTTAGTTATATTTTATAGCTGAACCAAACATGGACAAAACCAAATCTTCGTGTGATACTATGACGTTCTTCAAGAATTACCTTATTTGAAGATTGAATATTGATATAGTGTAAACTTGTTTCCCTTTAAAATTAACAACACATTATTCCATCATTTAACTATTGTATACATATGAAGTTTTGGTTCTCAACAAAATACATACAAAAGTCTATTGACTTCTCTATTCTCTTCTCTTATTCTATTTAATTTATAACAATTGTTTAAGGCTGCAAGGGATACAATAATTATAGCAACTAGAGTTGTAGGGATATGATGGTCATTCACAAATACTATTTTATTTACGACAATCTCTCTTGAATGACTAGTTATACAATAACTGTATCATTGAAAAACTTGTTTGATAAAAGCTCAGTGGAATAAAGATACTAAATGAAGGAAAAAATAATACAAATAATAATAACAAAATTGGAGTAATAAAATATTGTCTCATTAAAACCTTATCAAGAAAATCTAATGAGACAAAACTTGAGCGAAGAAAAACGAATACATCTACTTTCTCTTATTTCAATTAATGAAAATCCTTATATCAAGTCATCCATGTTTTGTACGTCAATGTTTTCACTACCACAATTCTGATAAAGTATGTTCCATGCAATCTTGTTGTAGCCTTCGTGTAATATTGTCATAAAAGATATTTGTTGAACAAGGTAAGGCACCTCGAGAGATTCCCCTTTAGTGAAGCTAAAGGAAACATGCGAGAGTAAGAAGAAACAAAAGGTTTGACTAAAGGTCGCAAACATAATCCCATATCTTGACTATAAGATGCACATGGAAAAATAACCAAAATGTGATTCTTACTTGAAATTAATTATTAGACTACCACTAAAGGACAGTCACCTGGCACAACATACGTACTACCAAACTACCCCAACATTTGGAGGGAAATTAATAAATATATCATAAGAAGAAACACAATTCAAATATTTCCCTCTCGAATAGTTTTTTCTCCTTTTGTTCTAGTTTATGCATCTAGATTAGTAAATTTAGGAGATGAAACTTGTAATCAGGTGAGAGGTGTAATACCCTGAACTTTACGTTACATATTTGGCTAATATGATTCATGCATGCTATTTACAATGTTATTTGCATCCATTTCTCCTAATTGCTTTCTTTTAAAACTGTACATTTGAATATTGAGAGCATGAGATCTTTATATGGTGTTAGCCTTCAACTCCTCGACCTAGGTGATGAATTCTACATTGAGCGATGATAGAGAAGCTAGGTTAATTTAGTGTGGAAAATTGACTTGTTAAGCAAGTGGAACCTTGAAAGGTCGGACTTAGTATCGATAAAGTTATAGCTTTCATTCAGTTGATCAAGGCCACCATAAACCCTAAGTCTATAATTGACCTATTTGGGTCATGAAGCATGAAGTGACATGATCATTACACAATAATATGAGTTTTATATGATGTTATAAACGTTGAGGTACGAATTGTTGAAATAGATCGGAGAT
>CAIGRO010012702.1:0-13908 GCA_903798355.1 Fraxinus baroniana
CCACAGCGGTTAGGTGGTTGCTTACCTAGTTCAAGGTCCCGGGTTCGAATCACATCCAACTGCTTCTTGATTTTTTGCATTAATTTTATTAAAAATAGTAGAACTAAATTTTTTTTCAAACAAATGGGTTGGATGAGTTTCGAACCTGGGACCTAAAACAAAGAAAGGAGATTTCTTACCAGCTGAGCTACAAAGCATATTTGAAAATAAAATGAATTCCAGTAATATAACCTTAAAAACTTATCAATTGTCAAAAAAAAAAAATTTGCTCGGGCGGATCCAGCACGGACGGCCGTGGGGGCTGGCCAGGTGCTGGATCCCCCCCTGGCTGTAAGACAGTGGATGTCTTGCTTAGCGGCGGCCAAATCCTGTTTGAGTGCCACGTAGACATTGGCAAGGCGCTAGTTGTCCAAGATGAGGAGTTCGATATCGCAACTCTGGGTAATGATGCGCTCCTCGAGTAAATTGGCTGCGGCATTCAACAATGGAGACGGCTATGTTGATTTGGGTAGAAATTTAACCCATGTAGGGCTATGTATTTTCGACCTGCTGTGGGGGTGGATGAGTTTAAGCCATCGTATGAGTTTTGGTTTAATGATTTAGTGATGAGAAAATGAGAAAGAGAAAATGAACTGATTCGAATAGGGGGTGTGGTGGAGTGGAGTGGAGTGGGGTAGGGTGTATATAAATTAACTTTTTATAATATTAATTAATAATCCTATTTACCACCTGATTTTTGAATTGTAAAACTCCATCTCATTATTTTTGAATTATAATATTGAAAATAAGGGTTTTATGTAATTTTCTCAAACCAAATTTTAGGTTGGTTGGGTTGTTTTGAGTTATATGTTAAAACCTAATCCAACACAACACAACTCAACCCAATAAACTAAAAATATATTGAAAAAAAGAAATTAGTACTTAAAACCAAAAAGCTAAAAGCTAATGATCAAAATTCTCCCATGCCTTTTGTCTCTTCCACCTCTCGTTGTTGCTCGTGTCTCGACTTCTCGAGTCGAGTTTTTGACGTGATTTTTGACTAAACACTTGAATTGAATGAAGAAATTTACATTTTTAGTATTTTGGATTAATTCATTTTATTCAATAGGTATAATTAGAGATGACAATGGGGCAGGTGTGCCCCGCCTCTCCCAACTTTAGACAAGGCGGGACGGGTTCGGGGGCGGGCTTGCCCCGTTTCCTGCTCCATTTAATTATTTTTTTTCAAAAATTTTCAATTAACTAATTTTTTTAAATTTGTAATTAATTATTTTTTTAATTCTTCACGGGGCAAGTTCGAAGCGCTTCGAGGGCAGGGCACCCTCTCCCTACCTCGCCCCACCAACCCGTTGGGGCGGGGTAAAAATTTTTTGCCATCATTAGGTATCAAGCATTCAACATGCGTTTAAATTGATTTAATATATATTTAGTTTGATCATAGTATAACCTATTTATCAAGTTTTACAAAAATTTTAATTTATATTGTTTTAATAGAATGGAACTTAACCCTATGGATGTAACTAGGTTAAAATTAGCTGAATATGCCTTTCAAATCTCCCTTTTTAATGTGACTGAAATTGGTCCAAATTGAAATAGTATCAAACTTTAAAACAAAAAATTCAAATTCAACGAAAAATGTTCTGACCATTGGGCCCATAATAAAATTGTCCAACACAAGAATAATCGGGTTCAACTTGAATTGAACTCAAGTCCAAACCAAACCAACCCGAAATTGATCGGTTTGGATTGGATTGGATCTTAACCGTGAATTGATTAGTTTCAATTTGAATTATTTTCAAACCGAACATGTTGGATTTGGATTGGACTCAAAAGTCAAAATCAATTTAACTCAACTCACGTCTGACCCTAACTCCAACTTTATGCAAACTTAATTAAACTTTTCATCTATATGTACGATTTTTGTAATTATGGTCACGGAATTTGATCACCAAATATGTATTCATTTTCAGTTGCCACCCAAAATGTTTTTCTTTTCAAATTTATATTGAAAATGCATATACATTTTTTTTTTTTTTGGGTGTTTCGTCATTATTAACAAGTAACGGGACCAAAAATATCTACTAAGGTTAAACGGTGTTTAAGCTGTGTTACACATTGTTTGTGAGTTAAATGTTTCATCAACTACTAATACTTTTGTCGTGCTTTACTCATTGAACTTTAAAATACTTTCGAGTGGTCACTGAATTTTAATATATTGCACTATATCGCTCACCCGCCATATTCATTAGTCATTGAACTCGTACATCTATTACACTTTACTTATTGAATTTTAAAATGCTTTCAAGTGGTGACTAAACTTACTGAATCCAACTGTTCAAAAATTTGAAATATAAAATACAATCCACGAAAATGATGTCCTTCTTTCATCTTGAATTATCTTTTGACAATTCTAAAAATTATTTTTTTATTATTGAATCTAAATCGAAAATTTCAATGCCTGTTTGAAAATACAAATTTTCATTTTACTGATTTGGGTTTGCAATCTCAATCAAAATAAATAAATAAATTCTTTATTTTATTGTCTTGACATAAAAGAATATCATAATCTAAATTAAGATTTATGTCAATTTGAAATTAGCAATATTCTTTCAGCTTGAACATAGTTCTGATGACTAGGGAAATTATATGTTTGTTTTTTACCAATATCAATATTGCCGTCTTAGATTGAGAGTGTCATTATTTAGTCGATATTTATTTTATTTTATTTTCTTAATCTAGATCGATTCTCATAGAAACTTTACTCGAAAATATTATGAAGTTTAGTTACTTTTCGGTAGCATTTTAAAGTTCGGTAAGTAAAGTGTGATGAATGTATAAATTCAATAACTAATAAAATATGGTGAGTGAATAATGAAGTGCAATGTGTTAAAATTCAATAATCACTCGAAAACATTTTAAAATTTAATAATTTATGAATTATGATGAGTGGAGGAGTACAATGTGTTAATGTTAAGTAATTATCAACTTGTTTGGTATAGTTTAAAATTTAATTAAAATTAAAAATATAGTCGTTATTGGATCACACTCGTCTAATAAAAATCAACAATAATGACTAATATTTCAATTTTAATTCGATTTTAATCTTTATCGAACAAGCCCTACATTAAAATATTTTATAGTTCAGTGACTGAAAGTATCCCGTGGACTAGTGAACCATTCAAGTCCATCGTGTCCGTCTCTCTTCTCTTCACCCAAAGTTTTCACGATCCACTCCATCAAGGTCCCTTACTTTCATAATAATTTCATTTACGTCCCTTTCATTTTATTCATTATTTATTCGCTTAGCTACCTAGATTTCTCTGCTTTTTTCTTGCAATTTCTCACAAAAATCCCAAATCTCAAACATGATTTACAACAAAATGTTGATCATCAAATTTTCTTGGTTTTTCCTTTTACCCATAAACAGCTGAGAGAAATAGAAAAAGAGAAAGAAAAGAGATGTTGGATTTGAGAAGGCCTCACTTTATTTTGGGATTCGACCCTTCTTTATGCTGCGAAAAATTGGTAAATATGCTTTTCATTTCCTCATATTTATTATGCGTATTTTTATGCATATGGGTTGTGTACGCGTGCCTAGATTTTAGTTCTTATTAGTATGAATTAGTTAAATTTCGGGTAAAATGTAATGTGGGTCGTGATTGATAAAAATTGATTGAAAAACAATTGTGGATTTTTTCTCGTTTAACTGTATTTTTATGCATATGGGTTGAAGTGTGTAGGCAGCCAACTTAAAATGAATAATAAAAGTGGGGTGAAATACAATGTGGACCGCGATTAATAAAAATGGATTGAGAAACAAAGTCTTTGATTGTCTAATTTGTCTGGATTTCATGAGATTTTGTTTTTGCTAGGTGCTACTTAATCTTAAAAATCGAGATTTTTCAAGTGTTGTGAAAAATGAGGGTTTTAATATTGGTTAGAAATTATTTGACTGGTAATGCAGTTTGTTTCGTTGAAAGTAATTACAGATATCAGGATATGTTTTGTTCTTTAGTTAGGAAGGGAAATCAGTTTAACTGAACCATACTCGACGGGAACCATATTTCTAAAAAGTTTGTTAAATTTTTAATGAATTTGAATTTTTAATAGATGAAAATTGTCATTATTACTTGTGTAGGTGAAAAGGCTGAGTTTTGTTTTAAAGTTGGTAATGAGTGTTAGGCTAAAATAATTGCGTGTTAATTCCATTTTACTTTATCATTGGTGGTGAATTATTCTACATAATGTATTTGAGATATTACAAGTGATACTGAAGTGTGTGTAATTTTCAAGTCTTCAATGCAACTTTGAGGTTCCCTATCTTCTAATGTTGATCTAAACTACTTTAGACAACTATAACTATGAAGTCAAGGACTAAAATCTTTTCCTCTGTATAATAGCTAAAAATTGCTATTTTTATCTTATGTTTATTGAGGGGTTTTGCTTCCTTGGTATACCCAATTTCGCTGCATATAGGCAATGTGCTTACTTAACCTTGAGAATAATTTTTATTGTAAGTAGTCTATCAAGGTTGATACTCCTATTATTCATCATATATAATTTATATTATATTGATGGAGAGATGAGTATCGCTCTAAATGAGGTTTTCGAGTAATTATCGCTGTAGTTTAGACGTAAATCCATTGTGCCACGTGTTACTGACATTATTTAAGTACTTTCTCTCACAGAATATTCCCTTCAGATTCATAAAACATGTTGAAGGAAGCGGGTTAGGAACGGCTTCGATAGTAGGTCCTAGTGGTAACACTTGGTATGCAGACATCATTTTGCTTGGTGATAGGTTATTCTTCCATGATGGATGGGCAGCTTTTGTTAGAGATCACTCTCTTGAACAAGGTGATACTCTTGTTTTCAGATATGATGGTGATTTGCATTTTACAGTGCAAGTTTTCGATAGGAGTTTATGCGAGAAGGAATCTGCATTTAGTGCTGCGAGCAGTCAAGATTTAAGCAACTACGGTAGTCATGAAGCGAAAAAAAGAGACAGGGAAAGCTCCGGTTACTTAGATAGCATCATGGAAGGTGTTCCGAAGAAAGTACGAAGTTCTAAAATGCATTCTGAATGCTTGACTAAGAATCAAGAAAATTGTACATGTGGTATAGACGAGGAAGAGTGTCTGCAAGAAGCTGATGGCAACAGTAAATTAAAGAATTTTGTCACTGTTGCTGTACCATCTCATGCCGAAGTTTTCAATGAGATTTCAGGTAAAAGTGCTCACTGTTCTTTATTTGGGGTTTGCAGTTGGCAGTTTACTTTTCCAAGGTACATGCCTCCCAAAATTTTTGCCATCTGCAATGGATAGCTACTTGACAATATTGCTAAAAACCGATGGTTTCTTGCTGTGGGGGAATTGAAAAACTATCTTTATCAAAATGAAATATTCTACCTACTGCCTACATTATATACTTTGTTGTTAAGATGTATTTATATCAGCGTTCTAAAATTCTTCAAAATGCGCCACCTAGGCGCGCCTAGGCGTGATTCTTGGTGAAAACGCGTCGAATTCGGCAATGCGTGTAAAAATGCGTTTGGTCCGAAAATGCGCGCCGCCTAGGCGGCGCATTATCCCGCCTAATCCCGTTTTTTTTTTTTTNTTAAAAATTTTATTTTTTATATAAAAGTATATTTAATACCTTAAAAATAATTAAAATAATATTAAATGTACGAAACGCATTATGACGCCTATTCTCCGCATTGACACGCTTAAGCTCGTGATTCTTGATTCTCGACCTCGACGCATCGCAACGCATTACGCATTTTAGAACACTGATTTATATGGAGTTCATATGATTTTTTTTTTCTTTCCCTTTGCAAACTTCTATTTAAAACTTATGCAATGTAAAAATTAAATAGAGAACAAAGTAAGAAGGTCAATATTTAAAACAAAATTTAGCAACAGAAAAATTCAATTAGTAAAACCAGAGCAGAAATCTAAATGTGTTGAGGCTAATGTCTTCTATGAATGTGTAGAGTTGACTATGGCTTGATTCTGTTGACTTGTAGTTCTAATTGATTCTTTTTCCAATTTTCAAAGTCAAGAGTACATGAAAATATAATTGCTATGATTAACTAGACGTTAAAAGTTTTATGGGTAAACAAATGACTGGTGTAGCTAACTATAAGAGGACAAAACCGGAAAGACATTTGCCTTCAAATGACCTTAGCACTTTGTAAACATTTGTGGACTTGTTCAAAAAAAAAAAGTTAACACGATTTAACTGCTCTTTGGATGCCAAGGGAGCATTCATATGCTATCATCAATTTAATCCATGGTTAAAACCTAGAATACATTACATGGTCTTGTGTTTAAGTTTTTTAAGGCCTATTAATTCTTAAATTAATTCTGTTTGGGTTTTGTGAGCAGACCGACCAATTACTAATAGGAACACCAAGCTAGACATGCTGTTATCAGCATCAGAAGCAGAAAGGGTAGTGCAATCTTTCACTTCATCTTTCCCCAATTTTACAAAAGTCATGAAAAGATTCAATATAAGTGGTTCGTACACTCTGGTGAGTTGTTCTTTTACCATCATATTTTATTTATTTATGTTTTTTATTAAAAATATTTTGTTTATTTGCCACGTGTATTCCATGAGCGCCCTAAGAAGTCATTAAACTGGACTATATAAGGTTGACAAGTGTTGGGTGTCAATGATCTCTGAGCTTTCTTTTGGGTTTCTTTGTTGATTGATAACGAGCTCTTGCTGCACATCAAAGTATTCAATCCATTTTATCTATACACTTCATAAGCCTGACTAAGATACTAAACAGGAAGGTAAACTGAACCTTGTCTCTTTTGACCAACAAAGACGACGATCTAAACTTTACTATCATTAAAGTTGGGGTCACATACATGAATCCTTTTTTTGCCACCTATACAATCTGGCACTGCATTTGATAAAATCTAATAATCAAATCAAATAATTCTGCTACCACATAAAGCCATGTTATTTTCGGTGTATAAAATCTAATAATCAAATCAAATAATTCTGCTACCACATAAAGCCATGTTATTTTAGTTGGTGTACCTTATTGTCTTTCATCTTGATTTCTTATTATATCAATTATAGTATAGGTGTATATCCATCTTAGAGTATTTTCAAGAGACTCTTTAAATATGAGATGCTCTCTATTTTAAAGAGTTAACATTTAAAATCATGCTGTAAGAAACTCTTTAAATTAACATTTTAATTTAAAGAGTGAGTTTCACTCTCCAAATTTGGAGAGCCTCCACTCTCTATAATTAAATGCATTAAAAAAGTTTCAATTTTCAATGTAGGAAAGCAATAAAATAATTTAAAGAAAAGCTAGTTAAACTAAAATATAAGAAAAATAATAAATATTTTTTGGGAGTAGTAAAATTAAGTGTTAAATATAAAGAGCTTGTTGGAGTACTTCAAAATTTTAACTTTCTAAATTATAGATGCTCTCTAAATGATAGAATATACTCTTTGAAAACAGAGAGTCTCTTGGAGATACTCTTATCATCTTTATATCTATATGAATATTGTTTTCCTTTGAAAGCCCACACTCAATATCATTAAGCACCACACTCAATATCATTAAGCACAACTAGTTGAATAGCAATTGTGTAGAACTAAATACCTATAATACTTCATTTCACCTACTCGCTCTAATCTTATTTTCTAAATATATTCAAGCTTTCATTCCTTATTAATAATAGGTCAACCTTGTTATGAAGGGTATCCTTTTTCTCGAGAGTTATTTGGACTGAACCCATTTTTAGACCTCTGGAAAACAGGCTAGGTCCAATTCCAAACCCCACAGAACAGTAATTACTTTCTAAGGGTAAAGCATTAAATAAAGGTAAAACAACAATCCCTGAAAATGTAGAATGAATTCTTTCTTATACTTCTCCCGCTCATCATCAGTCTTTTTATGTACCTGACAAGTCCTTATGCTGTTATTTATTTCTATAATTTATCCATTAACATGTCCATGCAAAATGATGGCTTGTTTGAACATATCAATTTTTAAACTCTATGCTAATTTGAGTCTTAGTTGGATTGAATTGCTTAATTGAGCTTAATAGGTTTTGATATCATATTAACATTTAGGCTCCATCTTAAAAAGGTCTACATTTTTAAAAAGAGTAGTCCAAGTCCTTATATGTTGGTTATTTATTTTATGTTTAATCAATATGGGATTTGTCTCTCAACAATAATCAAATCTAACTATCTAATAACAATCATATTGACTCATTACATGAGACATTTCGTGCAAGCAAGTTAATTGGCAGCCATTACTCTTGAGCATTTTTGTGTTTACGTTCTTTCTTCAGTCGTTATTTTACCCTCATTTTCAGGCTTCACCTTGCTTGTTATGCAGAATGTCCCTTATCAGTTTGCAATGGAACATCTTCCCAAATGCAAAGTTAAGATTGTGCTTCGTAATTTAAAAGGAGAAAGTTGGACGGTAAATTCAATCCCCACCACAAAAGTCCATACTTCACATACTTTCTGTGGAGGATGGTTGAGCTTTGTTCGTGATAATACTATTGATTTGGGAGATATCTGCATCTTTGAGCTTGTGCGCAAGTATGAGCTGCAAGTGCGAATTCTGCATGTGGGAAAGGAAGGGATAGATGGGCATGTTGGCGAAGCATTTCATAACAGGAACGTTAATGGTTCTGCTGGCACATCACATAAATCAAGACGTAAATCAAAGAAAATGAGTGGACTTGCTAATAGCAAGAATGGATCTTCTCTCTCCTCACATACTTGCATAGGAGAATCTGGTAACTTATTAACTTTCTCTGCTCAGGTGATATCTGTTCTCCGAGAATCTGTTATTTTGGCTGACTAGTTCTACTGCAAAATTATAACAGATATCCAGAAAAAAATTGGCTTCTTGAACAAACAGGGTCCTTATGCTAAAGGATGTATGTCAATGAAGTCTGCACCTGAAGAAAAAATAGCTGTTCAGTCTTTTGTCTCCAATTTGCCTCATTTCGTGAAAAGTATGAAGAAGTTCAACATTAGTGGTTCTTATACTCTGGTAAGCAGTGTTATTTTTATTTATTTTTTTGGCTCAAATTTTTATTTCAAAATTTAACATGTAATATTCCTGTTTTTCATGTCAAATGTGTCCCATGATGAAAAAAGATTTCTTTACATTTGTAAGCTTTTTTTCATTATGACTGTTTACATGCTTCTCTCAATAATACTTTTATTCCATGTATTGAAAAGAAAAAAAGAATACAAAATATAATATTCAATAATCGTCAGAATATAACTCATGGACCATACAATAGATTTATGCTTGCAGTGTTTGATATAAAATCGGAAAAAAAAAAATATGACATGATCATGTGAAACTGTGAGGGACAAGTTCTCACAGGATTATTGCTTACAGTTGATGTAGTTGAGGATGATAAATTGAAGCATCATCCTCTTTTTTTTTTAATTTTAGTTCCTGTAGTGTTTGGCACGTCTAGGTTTAAGGATCTTTATTCACAATCTTGCATTAACTCGTAATACTTGTTCAGTTTAGTTGTTTTTCTGCAAATTGCCTTTTTCACTCCTTTTCACTCAATGGTCATATTTCTGAAATCTATTTTACAGAAAGTTCCCTATCAGTTTTCAATGGATCACCTCCCTAACTGCAGAGCGGAGATTGTTCTTCATAATTTGAAAGGAGAATCTTGGACAGTAAATTCAATCCCTACTATGAAGGTGCAGACATTGCATACTTTCTGTGGAGGGTGGATGGCGTTTGTTCGTGATAATGATATTCAGATGGGAGATATCTGCATATTTGAGCTTATTGGCAAATGCGAAATGCGTGTTCACATATCTGGAATTGGGAAGAAAGCAGTAGACTATCAAAACGGGACGTGAAACGCGGAGGGAAGTTGATCTTTAACTGAAGTACTGTGGTAAATATAGCACTTCTCGTTCCTGATACACTCGTGATCATTAAACTTCATTTTATACCAAATTGGTCCCTCAACTTCGACTTGATTTCGAGTTAGTTATTTAGTCCATACACATTAGTTTGACTAACAGAAAAGAATAATGTTATATGTACAAAGTGTGGATCATCCCCATGTGATGTAGTAGGTGATGTGTGGTGAAATGATAACACCAATTAAATGTGTGAATATGAGACCCACTTTATTTGCATTATCATTTAATGCCCTCTCACATCATTTCCAATTTGTGCATATAGCATTACTCAATGAAAAATGTGATGTGGCGGTCTAGTTATTTCCCACTAAATTGCCCCGTCATCCCCAGTTTGTATAGTATTACTCAACGGTAAACGTGATGTCGCTGTCTAGTTATTTGCCAACTAAACTACCCTGTCCTCCCCAGTTTGTACATATAGCATTACTCAAACATAAAATGTGATGTGGCTGTCTAGTTATGTGCCAACTAAACTGCCACATCAACTTTTCAGTTAGTCGAACTTATAAGTATGGGCAAAGTTACCAAATTGTAACAAATGTTGAAGTTTGTGGACGAGCTGCAAACAAAGTTTAATTTATTAACTTACAACAAAATGACGTTTAATAGCCAACATGAAATTTTATTAAACGTTCTGTCCATCGGTGTTTTTAACACGTACATTATCTGTTGGATATGGGATTAGGATGTTCTAAATACTAGCTTTATCCAAAATCCCTAATGAATTATCTAATGTTGTGACCGGTGATGTTTATTGGCAGGTTGCGGTTTCTTCTGGATGGTTGTAACAGGAACATTTTCTAGCTGCTCGTCTCTTCGTGTATATAATGGAACAATTAGTTGAAGGGAAGAGAGAGCCTCTTTTCAGGTTGGAAAACATCCTGGGTATGTTTTAGGTTTATGTGTTGTGTTTTATGCTAAAACTTCTGGTGGAATTAAGTATTTAGAAGCATGAAATGCCTGTGCCAGCGTAGATGATCGAATTGGAACTCAGTGACTGTTAACCAGTTAAACTTGGCTGAAAGAGACATGAAAACTGTGCATAACTTGTTTTGCAATTTGTGCTTCGTTCTTATTTTTAACTTGCGGTCTGTCGACTGAATTGGATTAAATCGATCCCTGATATGTCAGAACGATCACCTGTATCTAGATCATCCCGAGATGAACTCCAATTCAGGTCAGAACGTTCCGTATCTAGAGAAAATGAACAAGTTGGTCCTGTTTCGGCCACATTATTAATATTTTTCATCACAACAATAGTTTTTCCTTCTTTTTCAACCACATATTTCACATCACATCAAAAAAATAATGCATTCTTGACTATAAAATGTGCACCAAACAGGACCAAATCCTTTTAAGGACATTTGAATAATGCAAGTGAAGTGGTCATTTAACAGAATGACCCACAGCGCCCCCTCCCTCCCTCTCCCCGCCATAGGGCCGTCATTTGAATAATGCAAGTGAAGTGGTCATTTAACACACCCAATAGGGGCTGTCATTTGTCAATCATGATACCCATCAGGTAAAATATTATGTACAAATAGAATTTTCCTTTAACAGAATGTCTAATAGAGTTCTTTCCACTCTCCTCATAGGGTCTTTTAAGACAAGCTTCTCTATTGAAAATCTCACAGGAGTGCTCTGTAAATTATTTACAAAAATCGCTCGAGGTTGAGAAATTAAGAGGCATTTTGGTTTCTACAAATGGCCATCACTCGATTTTTGGGGGTGTTAATCATCCTTGCCGAGCTGGCTCTGCTCATCCACTTTTGTGCTTGGCTAGTAGAACGAGTTTACTCGTGCTCACTTTGGGACAAGCCAATCGTGAGTTAGCTTGTCTCAAAAAAATCGGCTCGTCTCTTCACGCCAACTCATTTATTGGTGGGGCGAGTTGCTCATTCTGCCAACTTTTTATTTTTTATTTTTTAAATTTAAATGAAGTATTTTTATTGTTGTTCTGGAATGATGTCACAAAATAATAAATGGTGAAATTGAAAAATGTTTAATTGTTCAAAAATGTTTGATAAAGGAAATTTGAACTTGTGAAAGTCCTTTGTCCTTTTGTACAATAAATAAATAATTAAACAAATAAAAGGGTAAATAGGACGAAACGTCTCTACTTTTCAATTTCATTGTGCAAAATGTCGCTATTTTTTATTTTTTGACATGTTCATCCCTATTTTCTATATTTCATTGCGCAAAAGGTCATTTTTAACCATTTTTCAATAAGATGACGATTTTACCATTCTATTCAAATGAAACAAAAATAAAATAAAATAAAATAAATAAACAATTAATTGCAATCATAGTCTTAAATTTTCAAAATATTACAAATTATTCCTAAATTCTCCACAGGCAACACTTTCACAACCTCAATAAGCCGCCACCTATAAATTCAAATTCTCCCCTACATCATTTCCCACAGTATTGATCACAAAATCTGTCAAAAACAACTACATTTGCAGCCTAAAATACCAAATTGTCGTATACAACCCTTCACGACAACCCCAATTTCGGGGCTACACACGGTCGCGCACCACCA
Organism: Fraxinus baroniana; assembly: GCA_903798355.1. Classification (NCBI taxonomy): domain Eukaryota; kingdom Viridiplantae; phylum Streptophyta; class Magnoliopsida; order Lamiales; family Oleaceae; genus Fraxinus; species Fraxinus baroniana. The sequence goes on from CAIGRO010012702.1 coordinate 12,494, forward strand.
CTGACGGTTACCCCTCACATCGACGAACCTATATATGGTCTCACGTCTATCAAACCTGTCTCAATTCATTCTACTGTAATCTAGACATTCGACAGTGGAAACGTCCATTTTGCCAAACTCTTCTCCTTCAATTCATGCATCCCACAACACTAAATCAGATTGGTGGTGGTGGAGTTCGGTGGGCGTGGTGGTTGAAAGATGGTGCTATGTGGATCTATGGTGGCAGCTTTGTAGGTTGTGAAAGTGGTGGTGGTGGAGAGTTTATGATTTATTTGTAATTTTTAAAAAAACTTAAGGACTATAGTTGCAGTTGGCTATTCATCTTTTTCTTTTTGTTTTATTTGAATGGAGGGTAAAATTATCTTTTATTGAAAAATGGATAAAATGACCTTTTACCCAATAAAAGGTAGAAGGTATGGATGAAAATGTTAAAAAAATTAAAGGAATAGATATTTTTGCACAATGAGATTGAAATATAGAAACGTTTTGTGCTATTTATCCCAAATAAAATTTACTTACCTCCTCTATCTGCAACTGCAATACATAAACGTTGGCAGAATGGTCGAAAGGTCACCTTCTTCAAGCCAATGGTTTACACAAACGCGTACTTCTAATTAGTTTGCAATGTCAATGGCACCTATTAAATGTCGATTCAGAATATGGTTTCTCATTAAAGATCTTAGAAATTAAATAAAAGGGTGATATGAATAAATCACAGGCAATATTGGACGATATTAGATAATGCGATTTTACATCATTGACGTAAATTAGAGAAGTCTCCCTCGACCCATTTAATTGCTCCAAGCATATGGTTATCATACATTTGGAACTTAAAAGATTTTCAAATTTGTATAGATTGAATCGAAGTACTATTACATCATTTGTATTTCACTTTCACGTGTCGATATTTATTTTCAAAAGTGAAGTTTAAATTACTTCGAAATAATTCCAAACAATGTTCCGCACACAACTTTGAAGGGGTCAGATACTAGAACAAGAATAAAAATCGTTGTTTATCAATGAAAACGCATGCCTTTCTATGTAAAGGGTAATTAGATCTCCATACCTTTTATTATTATTGTAAAAAAACCTTTACATTTCTTTTTTGGTTTTTGACATTTCACCCTTAATTACATCTTCAATTGCGTAAATCATCATTTCTATCCATTTTCATCCAATTTTTCAATAAAAACTGCGAAATAACGAATATACTCTCCTATTTTAAAAAAACTAAAAAGAAAATTAAATTAAAATTTTTTATTTTTAATAGAGTCACTGAACTTAATTGAAAATTACAAAACGATCACTGAAATTTAAAACTTGTAGAATCGGTCACTGAAGTTTCATGCGCTTTCACAAACGGTCGCTGAAGTTTTAGTTTGTTTCACAAACAATCATTGAAGGAACATTATGAT
>CAIGRO010012704.1:0-10100 GCA_903798355.1 Fraxinus baroniana
AAATATTAGAATATAATAAAAAAGGAAAAGGAGTTTTAATTGGAGAAAAAGAACAAAATAAAAAATGTTTATAAATGGCTCATGTTCAAGTTGTTTGTAATCAAGAAAAACTTAAAAGTATTAAAATAAAATGTCAAATAAGAATAGGAGATTATATTATAAAATGTTTAGGATTAATAGACTCAGGATGTAGTAATTGTATAATTAATAAAGATCTAATACCAGAAGAATATATAGTAAAATCAAAAGAACCAATAGATGCCCAACAAATGGATGGAGACATATATACTTACACATAATTATTAAAACCAAACAGTAAACTTAGTTTTGAAACTAATTGTGGACAAAGTATAGAATATACCTTGCCAAAAGATTCAACATGGGTTAGAAATTTAAAAATTAAAGAAACAGATTTCATCATAGGATTAAGTCTTTTTTATTAAAAGATAATGGAAGTGTTACTATTAATAAATATTTTATACATCTACAAAAACATGTATTATTTAGCCATGCAAAGACTATATATTTCCTATCAGAGTGCTCTAGGAAGCATGGTGGACAGGTAGAAAAAGAATGTTTATGTAATAAAGAAAAAAAATGTCAGCTTTTAGAATATGATGAAGAATTAGGATTTAAAGAAGAAGATCTAGGTTTTGAAAATATAGAATTAATAGATAATGAAAGAATTTATGATATGCTAATAATAGAAAAAGATATAGATAAATTAGAAAAGATGGAGATCTTGGAAATGTTTTAAAATACTGGGAAAAAGACAAGATTTTGTGTAAACTAAAAATAAAAAACCCAGAATATATAATAAAAACCACAAATATAGAAACCACAAATTTAGATATAGAAGATTTTAAAATGCATATAAAAGAATTATTAAAATTAGGAGTAATCAGAAAATCAGAAAGTTCTCATAGATTAGCAACTTTTATAGTTAGAAAACATTCAGAAATCATTAGAGGAAAAAGTAGAATGGTTATCAATTATAAAAGACTAAATGATAATACAATAGATGATGCTTATAATATACCAGATAAGACAGTTTTAATAAATAAAATACAGGATTGTAAGATCTTTAATAAGTTTGATTTAAAATCAGGATTTTGGCAAGTTAAGATGCACCCAGATAGTATAGAAAGGGCAACCTTCACTTGCCCAGAAGGACATTTTGAATGGCTAGTAATGCCATTTGGAATTAAAAATGTACCAAGTATTTTTTAAAAAAAGATGGAAAATATTTTTATTTGTTATAGTTTATATAGATGATATTTTAGTATTTAGTAAAAATAGAAGAGAACATAGAGGTCATCTATAGATAGTATTTGACTATTTTCAGAATTTATTAAGCATGGATTAATTATTAGTAAAAAGAAAATGGTATTATTTAAAGAATATATAGATTTTTTACGTGTGAATATAGGAGAAGGAAAAATTAAATTACAACCTCCTATTGCCCAAAAAGCTTTAGAACTTCCAGATAAGATTTTGGATTTAAAACAAATCCAAAATATTTTGGGATTAGTAAATTATGCAAGACCATTTATAAAAAATTTAGGAAAATTGCATGACCATTATATGCAAAAACTTCATCAACAGGACAAAGATTCTTTAATCAAGAAGACATAAAATTAGTACAAGAAGTAAAAAACAATATAAAAAATTTGCCAGAATTAGCTATGCCAATAGACTCAAATTATTTAATAATTGAGACTGATGGAAGTATAATAGGATGGGGAGCCATTTTGATATGAAAACCTAATAAATATACAGATAAACATACAAAAAAAAATGTAGATATAATAGTGGAATTTATAAAGAAAGAGGTAATTTAAGTAGTATAGATGCAGAATTATTAGCTGTAAATTATGCATTAGATAGCTTTGAATTATTTATTATTTCAAAAAAGGAAATAACTATAAGAACAAATTGTGTAGCAATAGTTTCTTTCGTCAATAAAATGAAAATAGATTCAAAAAGAAATAATAGAAGAAGATAGTTAAATTTTATAGATAGAATTACAAATACAGGAATTAATATAGAATTTGAACATATCAAAGGTAGTGATAATATGACAGCAGATATATTAAGCAGAATGATAGTATATAAAAATAATCTTGAAATTTGCTTAACATAAAATTGTTTTACAGATTTCAAGGCCCAGGCCTTTAAGATCATGGATTCCTCCGAGAAACTCATTTGCATCAAATGCTTTACTTCAGACTTCATCTAGCCAGAACATACCATTTTTACAAGACCGGTTAAGGCTAGGAAATCAAGAACTATTAGTCTTTCCTAATAGTAATATTTCATTTAAGATTTTACCTCATATTTCTCTTTCTAAAGAAGAAAAATGTATTTTAGATAATTTATGAATTTCTTATAATAAAAATCCAAAAGATCAGAAGTATTTTCTTGCATGTATGAATGCATTATCACAACATTTTAATGAGAATAGAAATAGATTTAAATTTTAATGATTTCTTGCAGATGCAAAGACCAAGAGGTCCAAGACCGGGATTGCCAATTATTGGCAGTTCAAGTAATCAGACAAATTTATCACAGACTCAAGATAAATTAAGGTTTGGTAATATAGAATTGATTTGTTTTCCTAATAGTAATATTAGTTTTAAGACACTTCCTCATATTTCAGTAACAAAACCAGAAAAATATATTTTAGATAATTTATGGATTTCTTATAATAAAAATCCAAAAGATCAGAAGTATTTTCTTGCATGCATAAATGCATTATCTGAATATTTTAATCAGAACAGAAATAGATTAAAATTTTATGTTGTTACAAAAGGTAAAAAACCATGAATTTTCCATTCATGGTTAGAAGTGTTAGATTGCATTAAAAATTTTCCAGATCCTTCATACAAAGGTTTTATTAATTTCCAAGAAGCAATTGAAACAACTAGACAACACATTGGAATAAATTTTTACATTTAAGAACTTTTCAGATTCTCCTTTAAATTTTTCACCTAGCAAAGACCAGAATATTTTCTGCCAACATTGTGAGTGTATGCAGAGAAATTTTAAAGTTATTAATGAAGCCAATCAAAGCCTTACAATAGAAAGAACTCAACTTCAGAAAAAGATTGCTCTGTTAGAAAAAGAGATTATCCAGTTAAAAATTAAATATCCTAAAGGTACTATGGAGCCCAAGAAATCCATAGCTACTCCAGCGCAAAAGGCAGCTGGTAAAGACTTATCAAATTCGTTAATGGTTATGAACTTACCAAAAGTTCAACTGACACAGGAGACTGTTGACTCTCCAACTAGAAATTTTAATCAGACTCAGCAGACTGGTAATTCTGCTACATATCAAAATAAACAGATTTGAGATACTTTGGGCCTGCCCAGTGGAAAGTTTGATTACTTAGTCAAATATAGTCCATCTTGCTCAGAGTTTGCAGCCCAACAAATTAATAAGATTTGTTCAGATAAAGGAAAGGCCATAGTCCAAGAGAATTTTGTCCAAGACAGTCTAGACCTAACAATGTTCCAATATAGTTAAGACCTAAACGAAGATGTAACCTCTATCAATAAAATCTTAGCTCAGATCCAAGAATTTCAAAACCAGTCAAAAAATGAAGAAGCAACTTCTTCCAGAAGAAAAAAGAAAATTGCTGTCAAGAAAAAGAAAAAAGATGATTCCAAAGAAAAAATAAATGAAGCAATTAAGAAAGCCTTTGAAACAATTTTAGAAAAGAAAGAGACAAAAGAAAAAAAAATTCAGAATGCCCAAAAAATGAGAGAAATGAAGAAGACAATGAGAACAATCCTACAAGATTTTCAGATGAAGACCCACAGAATGAAAGATATAATAATACAGATAGTGGAATGTCATTTGATTCGGTGGCACTCACAATCTCTAAAATACAGATTGATGCAGCTTGAAGATGCTCAACTTTTCAGAAGATTACAAAGATGTAAAAAGAAAAATAGCCTAGAAGATTCTCGGTGAAACGCATGGCTTAACTTTTAGCAGATAAGATTTAAAGTAAAAATTTTTAGATTGCAAGACAAGAGACTTTTCCAGCCGAAGCAAGAAAATAAGAAACTTTTAAAGATTCTTATTGAAAAGCAGACTTATAAAAAACAAAAACCTTGGTAGTGGTAAAAATAGTAAAGATTCTTAGATAAGATTGGCAGACAGGAGATTGGCATAAAGCAGAAAAGAAACATAAAGCAAAGACGCATGAAGGAAAAAGGATTCCCACTAAAGGATAGTTTAGACATTTGCTCCCAAGAATTTTCTCTATAAAATGACTTGATTTCATTTGGAGAAGGTATGAGCTTACAACCTGTGTACTCCTTGCCTCCAATCCTTTGAAATCCCTCCTCAGAAAAAATTCCCAATCCAAACTGTATAGATGAATCATACCTTGTACAAATCTCCTCGAGGTAATAAAAATAAATTTTAGTTTATTTAAAATCTTCTATATCTAAATTTGTGGCTTCTATATTTTTGGTTTTTGATTTGAAAAGGACTGCTCAGTTAGAAAAAGAGATCATCCAGTTAAAAATTCAATATCCTAAAGGTACTATGGAGCCCAAGAAATCCATAGCTAGTCCAGCTCAAACGACAGCTGGTAAAGACTTATCAAAACCGTTAATGGTTATGAACTTACCAAAAGTTCAACAGATATAGGAGACTGTTGACTCTCCTACTAGAAACTTTAATCAGACTCAGCAGACTGGTAATTCTGCAATATGATCAAAATATAGAAGAAATTTTAGATCCACAACAAGATTATTTAAAATTTTAGACTCATTGTTTAAGATTATTTAATCCAGACGTATTATATAACAGAGGAATATTTAAATCAAGAACACAATTTTTTAGACATAATAGAGAAGTATATATTCAATGCATAGGTAATCAAGTTAGAAAATCAAGTTCAATATCTGAAGATTCTAATAAAGAATTAAAGAAAATAAATTTTAGATTTATGCATTTAGGATAAATAGTCATAGGAATTAAAGGATTAATGAGAAAAAAGTCTAGGATGCAAAGTTTTAATTACTATTTATGATGAAAGAATAAATAATATAGACAAAAGCCAGATTGCAAGTATGGAAGTAGATATGAACAATAATAGTGAAATAATATGGTGCAATCCAGACTTTTTAATAAATATTAAAGATTTTTCAGAAAAATTAAGATAAAAATTCAAACTAAAGGATATGAAGACGTAGAAAGTAGAGAAAATTTATTAATTCATATAGGATTTTTAAGAAGATGTTCTAATAATTCTCGGACCAAATATAAAATTTGCATAGATAAAGTAGTAGATTTAATGAGTAGTAAAAGAATTAATATGGTTAAACCAAGAGAATATGCATCAGAACAATTAGTAGGATTTGAATGGGATATGGATAAATTTTTAGAAAATCAAGAAAAAATTATTGCACCAAAAGACTCTTTAACTTATAAAGATATACACGGAAGAACTAGTTTAAGATTCATGGATTATAATCAAATACAAAGACAATCTCAAAATGAAGAGGAAGAATCAAACCAAGGAGATGAAAAGTAACAAGACCAAGTACATATAGAATTAGTAGAGGAAAATTTAGATAAAATAATTTTTCCCAAAGAATTAGGAATAATTTTAAATTTCTTTGTATTTGATTATCTAGGTCACTCAGATTGTCTTTGTATTTGATTATAATCCATGAATCTTAAACTAGTTCTTCCATGTATATCTTTATAAGTTAAAGATTCTTTTGGTGCAATAATTTTTTCTTGATTTCTAAAAATTTATCCATATCCCATTCTAATCTTGCTAATTGTTCTGATGAATATTCTCTTGGTTTAACCATATTAATTCATTTACTACTTTATCTATGTTAATTTTATATTTCATCTGAGAATTATTAGAACATCTTCCTAAAAATCCTATATGAATTAATAAATTTTCTCCACTTTCTACGTCTTCATATCCTTTAGTTCGAATTCCTATCTTAATTTTTTCTGAAAAATCTTTAATATTTATTGAAAAGTCTGATTGCAATATATTATTCCACTATTATTGTTCATATCTACTTCCATATTTACGATCTGGCTTTTGTCTATATTATTTATTCTTTCATCACAAATAGTAATTAAAACTTTACATCCTAGACTATTTTTTTTCTCATTAATCCTTTAATTCCTATGATTATTAATCCTAAATGCACAAATCTAAAATTTCTTTTCTTTAATTCCTTCTTAGAATCTTCAGATATTGAACTTAATCTTCTAACTTGATTACCTATGCATTGAATAGATGCCTCTCTATTATGTCTAAAAAATTGTGTTCCTGAATTAAATATTCATCTGTCATATAATGCATATGGATTAAGTAATCTTAAACCATGGGTCTGAAATCTTAAATAATCTTGTTGTGGATCTAAAATTTCTTCTATATTTTGATCATATTGCTGTGGTCTATTTAAGACTCTTTCGATTAAGTTTCTGTTTATACTAGAGGTACTTCTCCTAGAAGAAGAGACTTCCTCATTAATTGTTCTAGATCTTCCTAAAAATGGAGTTGATAAATTCATCTTGGAAATTTATATTCTTTTGGTAATCTTCTTATTATTTTTTCTTTTCATGTATTTTTAAAATTTAAATTTTCTAATTTAGTAGTTAAGGATTTTAAATCACTTTCTAGATTAGATGTAGATGCTGTATCATCTGATATTATTGTTTTTTCTAAACTGTCTATTTTCTTATGTAGTGACAATAAAAGTGAAATTATTAAATTATTTTGTTTAATTATTATTGATTCTGAAATCTTAGGTGAAGTAAGTCTAGTAATTCCTTCAGTTTCTGAGTGATAACTTTTACAAAATTCTATTGCTTCTATATAATTTTTATCATTTGAGGAATTATCTGTCATTAACTAAGAATAGTGAATTTTAATTCTCTTATTAATTCTTCTGTTTTAGTTGTAATTCTTTTTATTTCTGATTCAATGTCTTTAGGTTTATTAAAATCTAAATTTTTGTTATTTTCGAGAAATCTACCTTAATGGGTATTTTTTTCTAGTTTTGCTATTTTTTCTAGAATACAAGAATTTTGATTTTTAATATAATCTAAAGCTTCTTTAATATTTTTTAATTCTGAGTTTCTATTTATAATACTATCTTTGATTATTTCTAAATAAATAAGTTTCTTTTTGTTTTCTAATTCTAGATTTTTTGATAAATTTATAATTAAATCTATTAAACTATTTTGACAAGAGTCTTCTGAATATAAACTATGTAATTTATGCTTGTTTTCTAAATTACACTTTATTATATTATTTTCTACTGTTTGTACTTTTTTCCTATTATTTCTTAATTCTAAGTCCAAGTAATTCAATCTTGTAACTTCCGGTCTATACGTTTAAACTAACCAACAAAATATAGTCATAATTTGAATACACAAATCAATTTCCATTCTCATACAAAATATTTTCTAATAACAACGATTCACTACATTGTAAATGTACGAGTCATTGACAAAAGTTAATATCAAGTTCAATTTTCATGCTCTACACAATCAGCTCACAATGTTCACTACATTTGGATGCATCTCACAGGGTTTTCAAGTACATTAAGGCTATCCCTGGCAAAGGCTTATTCTTTCCCACCAACTTAGAGCCACTACACCCAAAAAAGCCTTTTGCAACACTAAAAAGGAAACATTTATTGATAAATATTGCTAAAAGAATCTTTTGGCAACATTTTAGTAAGTGAATGTTGTCATTGGTTAATATAAATGAGTTTTGACAACATTTTTAAAAAAATGTTGCGATAGATCCCTTTTTTCAACGTTTATTGAGTGTTGCGGAATCTTTAACTTTTCACAACGTTTGATAAACGTTGCAAAAAGTCTCAATAGCTTAACTTTTTGCAATGTTTGTTAAACGTTGCGAAAGGTCATTTTTCGCAAAGTTTGTCAAACGTTGAGAAAGGTTTAACATTTCACAACGTTTTTCAAACATTGCTAAACCTCTCAAATTAATCCAACCTTTCGCAACGTTTGAAAACGTTTCTAAACCTCTCCAATTAATCCAAACCCTATCCTTATTCACGCCTTCCTCTCTCCCTTCCTTCATTCCTCTCCAACCCAACCCGAGAAAAAATGAAAATGGGTTTTTCTCTCTCAAACCCATACAATCCGAAACCCAACCAATTTCCTTTCTCACCACCATTCCACAATCGCCGACTCGGCCTTCGACTTTGCATTCGCGTTCAATGATGTCAACTTTTCAGATCGAATTCTCTGGATCGAGATGCTACCTGACTTGCCCTATTCAAAGCTCGACACGGATGTCAGCCTTTCCGGTTGGGTACGAAATCGCAAGTGCCGACAGAATGAACATCTTAATACAGCTAATGGTACAAAATTTTATTTACGTTGCTATATATATAGTTTAATTATTTTTGCGTTTAATTTTTTAGCGAGGGGGATTTTGATGGTGTTCAATGTTGGTTGTGAATATTTGGAAATGGTGTTGGGGGTCTTTAGTGTTTATAGGTTTTGGGGGTTTTTGTTTTACTGTATATAAAGTGTATCTATATGTTCAATTTTATCAATTTTCTTTGTGGCTTTTAGGATTCTTCTAATAATAAGGAAAAAAGGGCAGTTCTTGATGTGTCTTGTTTGATGTTTTTTTAGGCCAGTGGTGATTCTGAGATTGATGGTATTGATGATGCCACTATGGGCTCGTTCATGGAGGACGAGGATGATGCAGAATCATGCAGTTATGGATCGTTTGATTGGAAATGCATTAAGGAAATATCAGTTATAGGTAAGTTTGATTTTGAGTTTGTTACATTTTCATCTCTCTCAACTGATATTGTTTTCCTCCTTTCACTACTAGTCATTAAATTCAACGCATTTGCTTAGCTTACTGGCTTACTTCTATCACAGAGATCTCAGCTGGAATGGGCTCTCTGGATCCATACCAGTAAATAAGCTTTCGGACATTATGACAACTATGTATGAAACTTCACTTGCTAGATTAATCATTTTCTTGGGCTCTGCTTCCATCTAGCATATATTCTCCATACTTACAATGTAAGAACTAGAACTACATAATTAGGATCGAGTTTGACATAAAATGAATTACAATGGATTGAGTTTTTTTTTTTTGCTTGAAAGATGATGAAGAGGTTGAAAATGATGGCAACCATGAGGAAGTGGAGGATGTGGTAGAGCAATATTATTGCGGTTGTTACGAGGTTGCGGAGGTGGTGGCGCCTAATGCCTCTGAAGAATCTGTGGTGGCTGAGAAATTCAAGAAACGTAAGGTAAATTGTTTGTGGTTTGTTTTACAGGATGAATATAATTGTTGAGGAAGCCCATGGCTTTGATCAAGAAGTTGCGCAAAGTGGTAATTTATCCAAAATCTGAAATTTGGAGTTATTGCTGTTTGTCTTTCTAGCAATTTCTTTTTGTCACTCTTTTACTAGGTAGAAATGGGAAATGTAAACTCTAAATTAGAATTTCTATTTTTAGACAAAATGATAACACCTGTCCAAAGTAAAGGATTGAAGCATATTCTTCTCACTTGCTTTTCATGCCATACTTTTGAAGGAAGATCATCCTCTTTGGGAACATGTATCTCTCGCATGTCCTATTTTTTTAAAATGATCTTTATACTTGAAACATGCACATTCAGATTTATGACATGTTACTATTTTAATATCTTGGTGATGGAGAAATGTGGAGAACATGTGAGGAATGATTGCTAGTCAAGGAACAATAGATGAGCTTTCTTTCTAATTTTGAGATCTGTATAAGTGCCAAGTTATATAACCTGAGTGTGAATCCTGGATATTCATATAATTCTTGTCAACTCATTTCATTAGCTTAAGCATTCTGCAAAGTTAGATTACACCAGCCTCTCTGGAGTGTAGTATTTTTTCAGAATATTTTGTTTTTTTTTTCATTATTGCTAGTCAAGTTTCTAGTAGCCAATCTTGTGACAATTTTTAATGTTTTTCAATACTGAGTAACAACCCATGTTTGCTGAATGTTTCATATATATGATTCTTTAATTCAGAGTGTTCTTGAAGAGGCAAGTGGAGAAGAAGAAGGATAGAAAATT
>CAIGRO010012747.1:0-10636 GCA_903798355.1 Fraxinus baroniana
GGGGGGGGGGGGGGGGGGGGGGAATTTGGCTTTTCTATTTTATCCATTTTTCTCTTATTTATTGAGATTTAACGGCATAATTGAAGGAATGTGATGATAGAGTATTTTGCACAAAAAGTTTCAAATAGAGATATTTTATGCTAGCTATTTTCAATAAGTATGGAGGTTTTTTACTATTATGCCTATATTTAAACTATCTTTCAATTGCAAGGACCCCAAGAATATCTTTAACAATTACTCTGTCTCATGCTTGCATAAATGTCGGAAGATGATTTTACTTACTTTTAATATGTTAAGACGGAATAATATAAATTAAATATTTTATCAATTTTATTTAATTAATTGAAGCATAGTGAACTTGCCAACTATCAATGGACTAATTTGCATTTTTCTTTCATCTTCATTAATCTTTAAAGTTTTGGAACGTGACATTTTCCATAGTGTGTGTAAATGCAATAACATTGTCAAAGACAAGACAACTTAATTTTTTTCCAAAAAAGAGTGTTTTAAGTACAACAGAACATGATCTTAACTCGTGGACAAGTAGATTTTTTTTTTTTTTAAATTATTCTTTTCTCAAGTTTTTCCATTGCTCGTGCAATAATTTTCCTTAGAGAGGACTTGATTCACCTCCACTCTCGTTACTTATACATGCACCAATTTCCGTTTTCTATGTGAAGAATTCAACTTACTCTTACGAAGTTTCATTCTTTACCCTAAAAGGCCAGCAATCTCTAATATGAAATTAATAGTTTAGGACTTCAATTTCTATTTGCTTATACTATTTGATGATTAAGGACTAGTAGAATGTGATTAAAATATAAAAACCGACAAACTTTCAACAATTACTCAAATTAAAATGCAATTTAAAATTAGCAAGAAACAAAGGGAAGATCAATAATTAATGTTTAACCAGAAGAATCAGCATTTTATGGGCCTTGGACCATAGTAGAAAAAGACAAACATTTATTAATTTGAGGTCAATTAATGTGTTGTGCACTGTAAATTAAATAGGGAAATATAATTTTGAATATCTCAAGAAGATAGGATTGCAAACTTTTGGCACTTAGTGAATGCATATAAGACAGTAAAGAAAGAGTATTGTTCCATTACAAGGAACAATAATGTATGGGCGTATTTGAGTAAGGGAGAGAAAATATAATTTATTATTATTATTATTATTTGGTAGTTTAAGAGGGAAAATTGATAAATATAAGAAATTTTAGCAATTCTACAAAAATTGCAAATATTCATTTTTTTTATTTTTGTAGAATTTGCATTTCCATTGACAACTCCTCCAAAAAAAAAGAAGAAGAATGAAACCTTGAATTGGTTTTATAGTAAAACTATAAGAAATATATTTTCTATTTACGTTTTATTGAAAATGGAAATAGAAAAAAAAATGAAAAAAAAAATCAAATAATTGAAAGAGAATGTAGTAATTGTGGGTAGGGATAATATATGAGAATATGATTTATTTATTTATTTTTCGATTTTCTCTTCGCTTTTTTATGTTTATTTTAATTTTTCTTTTTCAATGAAGATGAGAAATACAAACCTCTCTACAACAAAAATTTGACATTTTAGCGGTCAATAGACTGGGACGACTATCTTAAGCAAACATGTTGAAGATTAAATTATTCAAAATGAAAGGTTCAAGATTAATTTTGTTACATAAATCATAAGCTATAAATTACCTCGTTCAATTTCTCTTTAAAAAACAAAGAAGTCAAAGTAATGTTTGAATTCTATTGAACGACATTATTCAATGTAAACACTTCAATTTCAAGCTTTGTCCAATTTTATAAAATTTTGTAGATGTAATATATCTACCTACCATGGAATAGTTAATTGTGAAGTTAGTTGAATACTTTGTATAGTGTAAATTCACATCTATTATCCTATATTCTTTTAGTGTATTTTTGACACATCCGCACATTCTTTTTTGGTAAACTAGTCAAAGTTCAATGTCCATTGCACATTATTTTGAAATACTTTATTAGTGATGTGAAAGTAATATTTGATATCAATTTGTTGGGAGGATTTAATGAGTTTCAAACGAACTAAAGAAAATAAAATTTAGAATAAAAATTTAAATTAATAAAACTGTACTCTCAAAACTCAACTTTTATGATTCAGTTTGTTTTTTTTTTTTTTATTGTGACGATGAAATATTAAAAATGAACAACTTTTTATGCTACATTTGGTACATAAGAATTAATTGTTAATTCATGAATTTACACCCATTAAAATTTATAAATACATGAATAGGAATAAATTTAAACTCATGTAAATCAAATTCATCAAGTCAAGATTCATTGAGAATTAATAACATGAAACTCATACATGATAAGGATTTTGTAGTATTTATTACATATCGAAAAATAAAAAGTAAAATATTGTTAAAATAATTGAATTATAGTAGAGTTAAAACCATTTAAAAAATTATTTGCACTTGTGATATTTCATATATTATAGATAATAAGACATGAATGTATAATGTACCGAGATATAAAAATGTAGCACATCTGGTGTGCACATTCAATTCCACACTCGTGTTTGTGTGTATGTATATGCGTGTGTTCATGTATGTTTATATGGATGTATATGGAACATGCATCATGTGCCATGCATGGATGGACGTAGAAACCATGCATCGAAAAATGAACACATTGATTGATTATTTAGTTTATTAAAGTGATGATACATTATTAAGAGAGCATAAAACGACAGACATGCTCATTCTCAAATGATGCCAGATCCGAATTAATAGGCCGACACACATGTTTCTATACAATGTATTATAACAATTAACGGCGAAATCAAGTACTGTTGGGAGTTGACTTCACAGTTTAGATGTCCGTGATTAATCTTTTCAATTTTTTAAGAGTGTAAGGAATTTAGGATCCTACCACGTTAAATTAGAAATGATGATAAACTAATTCTATCATGCATATTTTTTTATTAATAACATTAGTGTCAAGTATATTTGTAAGAGTATACTGAGACTGGATAATTGCCCTCGATAGTTTGAACATGTTAGGTTAAACTTAGAAAGTTCACTTATGATTAAATTTTCATTTTAGTAAATAAGAAAATATTACAAGAAATATTTTTTTTTCCCTGGTGAAAATTGAAATAAGTAATTTCAGATGGGAACTTTCATAAAAACCAATATTTTTATTTACAAGGAAGGAAAAAAAAAATATTATTTGGCTCTTTTAAGTTATTTAAAATAACTTTTTTTTTTTTTCTAGGCTTATGTTCGGTTGAAACCTGCAAACGTACGAGATCGTTGACAAGTAATAATAAAGTAAGTTGTAAGTTATTGTCCCATGAGAAATAATGTTTAATCCTAATTCCCTAGCTAGTTACTACTAAATTCGATGTTCATGACAAAAAAGGCAATTTTGTTGTTATTTATATTAATTCAAACTAAGAAAGCAATAAAAATATTTTTTCAAATATGTGAATGATTGTATTAATTTTTGAATCCCCCTATTGCAATTTATTTCAATTCTTGATTCGTAATCTAGTTAATTTCATATATTCGTGACAATAGATAAAAGTAGTGTATTTAATTCTATTTTTTAAGATAAATTAAATATATTCTAATCACGACCCAATCATATTCCTAATCCAAATTCATACGACAAAAATGCATTAAATTGTAAACTACTTATCTATATAATTGCATATGTAATAAATATTATTCATAATTATATCTACATATGTTAATTTTGCCGAATTTCTCCAATTCGAATGTTTGCTATTCCAAAAATGGGTCATAAACTTTGGTTAAAAATCTAGATTATATCTTGTGCGGTTGAAAATTAATTTGTAAAGATCCTTTCATTATATTCCATTCATTTTTGACTTTTTATTGTATTCAGTTGACACCTAACACTCTAAAATTTTCATCGTGAGGTCCATCACAATTTTTGAGTATCTACACTTTAATTCCCGAACTTTAGATTTGCTTCATTTTAGCCATTTTCCGTTTTCTTCCCAAACATGATTTTTTTCCTAATAAAAGCAATAAATTACAAATTAGGCTCTAACCCGCCCAAAGAATAATAAAATATCATCATTTCGGATCTCAAATAAGTATAGGAACTACAGTTATCAAATCCCCCAAAACTTGAATCTTTATTTGTCATCAAACAAAGCTAAAACCCAACTATAGAACAAACACACACAAACATGCGAAAGTATTTAGCTTGCTATCCAACATTTTATCTAAGAATTGAAATTATGATATTAAATCTAAACACAGTTTCAAAATCACAATACAGAAATCAGAGTTTATTTTTCCAATGCAAAGTCGACGTGTGTATGTGAAATATTAAGTATAGCATCATAAATCCTCAAGTTGTTCTATTCTCAAAATAGTCAAATATTTTCTTATCCTCACTCGTGATAATCACACACCCCCAAACTTGTTCTTTTCATTTTTGTGATCTAAGGTTTAGTTTTATACTATTCTTACATCCCTAATTTAAGTAAATCTCACCAATTTTTGTTCAACATGTTAATAAATAAGGATTCTTTATTAAATTTGATTGTTTCAATCTATAAGATTTAACTAAGCTAATAATCCTCTATCAAAAGTCGAATTTCCCTAAATAAGTGTTTGTCACATAATCAAGACATTTTGTGTATCCTCTGTTTCATGGACATGCTTTTCTGATTTTTTTTTTTCTATAATTTTCACTAATTTTCTTCTTTTCAACAATTTTTTTTGTATTTGTAGCATTTTCTTCTTTAAAATTTCTAAATGACACATATAACAAATTTTAGTCCGACGACTCCCTAGTTAGTTGACTTTAAGGCAACAAATTTTAACACCGTTACGGACTTAATAACTCAAGTCATAAAGGTTACAAATAAAAAAATTTCAAATCAAATTTTTTTTATGCATTGATTAGTGCAATGTTCCATAATAAACACTTATCCAAGTAAATCGACATCAGAATTAAGACTTTCACCCTATTTCATTCTATTGACCTTACACAATCCAAATAAGATTTTTAATTTCATACATGAAATTTCCATTTAGCTTAACATCTTCATACAATAGTGAAATTCCTCCAAATTATTCTAAATTTGGTTTAAGGATATAAAATATAGTGGTTTTGGATTTAGCATCCATAGTCTACTATTTCAACCAATCCAATTATGAAATCAACTTATTCATACGTAGTGTTTAATTTAATTCATGTGCTCAATATATATACCTCATTATCAGCCAGACCAACTTACTCACGTAAGCACTCAAAAAGAAATATTTTTGAAATTTTTCGAAATTTCAATTTTTTTATATTTCTCTAATATCTAAAAAATAAAAAACTGATGTGTTTCACCCCTAACTTAAAATCGACATTGTTCTCAATGTATTAAATCCTAAGTCCGCATGTAAAGGAATGTGAAAGAAAATAAAGAAAATACTCCCCTAATATAGGTTGAAATCCAATGACTAGCTTTTCATATTACTCCCGTTGTTTCCTTGGTCAATGTTGGTTTAAGTGTTCCTCGATGTCATGTTCCTGCACAATGCGGTAAGATAAACATTCAAGATCAAAATCTAGAACAAGTGTTACTTAACTCAAATATCTAATAAACTAACTAAATCTCAAGGACATAAGGGAAAACAGGAAATGGATGATAAGTCCCTAATAATTAAATAAAAACGCATCCAAATAATCCTAAGCCCATAAAACATAATAAAAAGGATAGTATTATTGAATTAGCTCCCAACAAGCACTTGTTTAAAGTCCTTAACTTGACTCATGTTGTTTCTATACTCTTCATGGTGGCTGCACTTTATGTACCAATTGTACTTCCTTCTTTCATCTTCATCTTCCTCATAATTAACTTTCCATTGTTGTCCCTACCAATAATTTCACCGTCACTTGGCTTGCCCTTGTAACTCTTCCAATGGTCCACTCTTTGGCAATCCTTAAAGTAGGAAGGTTGCTTGAGTGAATTTTTCATAATGAAGTTGTCCTGCTTATCCTCCACCCTCAGGACTATCTTGTTTGTATCAAAATCTAGCAAGGTCTGACTTGTTGACGGAATGGCCTTCCCAAGATCAATGTTATCTAATATGCCTCTTCTATGTCAAGAATGATGAAAATAGCTGAAAAAGTGAATTCCCATGCCTTTATAAGAATGTCTTCGACTATTTTTAGGGGTGTTTCAACGATCTGTCTGCCAATTAAATTATGATAGAAGCCGCCTTGGGATCTTCCAATCCCAACTTCCTCCGAATCAATTAAATAATTAATACCTTGTAAGTTTCCTATGAAGCAAGATGAAGTGAAACTCCCTGGATATTTAATTTTGGGAGGGATCCGCTGGATGATCGCATTGTACTTTTCAAATAGTGTTATTGTTTCATACTCGGGCATCTTCCTTTTTTTAGTCAACATCTCTTTCAAAAACTTGGAGTATTTTGGGGTTTGAGGGATAACATCAATGAATAGGATGTTGACATGCAATTTTTTGAGGACCTCTAGGAATTTCAAGACTTGCATCTCCAATTTGGTGTTCTGCAACCTTTGAGGAAAAAGGGCGAGAGGTGTCAGTAAAGTGCCATGATCATTTACTTTAAGCTATGGACTATCTAGAGGTGGAAATCGGCTTGGCCCTAATGTTCACGAGTTTGTGGCTCATTAGAGCTTATTCTCGGCCCTTTACTCGTGGGTCGAGCCGAGTTTTTCTTACGAGCTTTTTATTTTTATTTATTTTTAATTAACTATTCTCCTTTATCCAAGTTAGGAATCGGTTACTTAAATTTCGAGTAGGCGGAGTTAAAAATTGTACACTAACAACTTGTTTTGTGTAAAAATAAATAAATAAATAAGTATTACAAAATAACAAATTTTGATCAATATGGTTAAATTAAATATCACTTACCTGACGACATGCAATTTCGACATATTTATCTTGTAATCAGAAATGATTGTCTTCCAATCCTTCACGCACCTTAATGTTTCCAAAATATCTTTTTTGAGTCAACTACTGACCAAAGATATAGTGCTAACATGAGGTGTTAGTAGTTTTTGCAATCATAGAAATCACTGGCCATCATCGTTCGTATTTTCGCCATAATTCAATTACTTCTTCTGAACATTTTTAGTTGTTTTGTTAAGCCATATATTATGATTAAAGTAATCGATTAATTTAGTGGGCAATGCATTTGGCTTGTGTCCAATGTTTTATTATACGTGGTAGACAAATTACTATTAGAGGAATCTATTGCATTTGCATCATATCTATACGTTTTAATACCTTCGAAGAAAGTTAATATTTCAACGTTGTCATCTCCAATATCATCGGGAGGAATAGGTGCAGAGGGTAGCCAACTAATATTCACATCCATTCGTTCTGTATATAATTCATATATTTTACATAAAGTTTGTTATAAATTTCTATAAGTGATAGGTGTATTAAAACATATAATTCATACATTTCATATAAAGTTTGTTCTAAATTTTTATATATGATAGGTGTATTAAAAGTTAAAACTCTTGAAATTTGATCAATTACATATTTAGTACCTAATAAATTATATCGAGGGTCCATGATATGTGCTAAATGAAATAATATAGGCAAATCTTATCAATATTTTCTAAACTTAATTCATGGAATATATAATTGCACTATAATTAGAATCATTTTTATATTTGTGAAAATCCCTTGTAATTATATAAAAACGTTCAAGCACCATACAGTTATAGGGATAGTAAACTCCAAATAAAATATATGTATGGTCATAAAAACTTGTCAAATTTTTTCTTCTTCTTTTTTTTTTATTTTTTTTACTTTTTAAAGTTAAAATCCAATCGGATTCATTCAAAATAGTTTCACCATTGATTCTAATATACCTATTATTATAAAATTCAATTATTAAATGTTCAAAACCTTCTCATGGTTTTAATAATGAGTAAGTAGAGTTCCATCTATACCCTACATCATTAACCAATGTTTTCGTATTTGTCACCCCAAATTTGACACAAAATTCATCAAAGACTTGTTTTCTACTAGGTGAAATAATAATATATACTAGTGCATCCCTAATTTTGTAAATTTCATTCTTAATATGTTTCAAATCATCATGCACAATTAAATTAAAAATATGGCACACACAACGAATATGAAACAAATAATCACCAAAATTGAGCTGCAATACCCTATACAATTTATCAATAACTATTTTATTAATACTAGCGTTGTCGAATGTAAAATAAAGAATTTTACCCTCGTAATGATATTATCTAATAATGTTCATAATAGTATTATATATATTGTTCGTATTGTGAGGAAATTCAATAATTTTAAAAACAATATTTTTTTTGCATACACCCAAATGAGCTTATGTAGTGTGCAATTATAGCTATATAAGCTCTTTTATTAATCTATTCTCATATATCCAAAATTAAATATATAACACCCCCATATTTTTTGAGAATTGTATTTGAACGAAGAGTGTTTCGACTTACCCCAACATATCTCGATTGAAGATAATGTTTTTACGTATGCGACGAAATATTGATTGTCCGCTATTGTTAAAGGCAACTTAGTAGCGACAACCAATTTCACCATTCCTATTCGAGTTTTCTCCTCCGAATATGACAAAGAAGTAGAATCGGTGCCTGAACTACCCAATTGCAGTTGCATTTGATCGGCAACAAGAAGCCCATGTTTAACATCACATGCTTCGTAATGACGATTGAGGTGGGTGATATTAATACATTTTTGCCATGTCAATTGTTGTTGATAGTATTTATAAACTACTTTAGACTCTGGAACTCCATCGACCACACAACCCGTTGGAATCAATTTAAAGTGATCCTAACATTTTGCCTTTTTTTCTATTTCCCTTCCATCTTACATCAGGAATATCTAATAAATGTTCCTCTTCATGTTCCGCTTCAAAAACATCAATGTCGCCTAAATCAATTGGATTACTATTTCAATGAGCATCAAATTTGGAGTTTTTTTTTTGGAATGGGTACTTCATTGAAACTGAAAAACTCATTCTGAAATTGACTTTGTGACATCATATGTGATTCACCTCGGATATCGAATAAGTCCACAACAAATGAGTATGGATCCATTTATGAATTATGATGTAATGTATAATAAGTAACTAAGTAAATAAAGAGTATTGGAAGGAAATCAGGAATTGAAAGAAAATTGATGTGTAAGATTGTAATTGTAAATTAGTAGTGTGATAATCATATTGAATGATTGAAGTTTAAGGTAAAAATTAAAATGTAGTAAATTATAGAATGTGGAAGAGAGTGAGATTTGTTGGAAAGTAGGTCACTGAACTTTGAGCAGTGATCGAAACACTAGGAGTTGTTGGCTCGTAGGTGAGGCGACAAGCTTGGCTCTACTTACTTGGGCTCATCATTTGACGAGTTTGATGTTGATCTATGGCTGATTTCATCCTCAATTTTTTGATTATAATAAACAAGATTAATATTATTTTTAACAATTGATTTTGAGTGATGATAGTTCCATGTTAAAATCTATCAAGTATTGCCAAAATCAACACATCATAAATCGAACTCGAAATAAATAGTAAAGTGAAAGTTAAGCATTCAAGTCAAATAATTCGAGATCGAGAACTNTTCTAACAATTGATTTTGAGTGATGATAGTTCAATGTTAAAATAAATCAACCATTGCCAAAATCAACATATCATAAATCGGACTCGAAATGAAGATCAAAGTGAAAGTTAAGCATTCAAGTCAAATAATTCGAGATCGAGAACTTAAAAGATCAACATCAAGACTATCAGATTGAGCTCATGAAGAAGGTCAAGATCGAAGTCAAACTTAAAGTCAAACGTCAAGAAAGATCAAGATCAAGAATTTAAGAGCCGATGGAAAGACACTTCGAAGCAAGATCAAAGACTAGACTTTTGAGATCATGTGTGAAGGTATAACACTTTGATCTTTAGTAATGAATGACAATAACTAAAAAATTATTTTGTGCACAAAAGTTTTTTTCATATCACTTGCATAAAATATTTTTGATCAAAAGTAAGATTAATTTTTCAAAGTGATACTTGAACTTAGATTTTTAAAAAAAAAAAGTCAACGGTCAACCGGACGTCCGGTTGACCATCTGGATTGTCCAGATCCAGACGTCCAGTTCATCCTCAACGGTCACTTTTTTGACCGTTCTATTCTGATTGACTCAAACGGCTAGTACGGCTAGTAGATTAAATGATCCGGACGTCCGAATGGCTTGAGTTTTGGCCGATTTGAGTGCTATAAATACTTCATTCACTTTTCACTTAAAAGAACTTTTTCTTGAGCATTAAAAGTGAAGTTTTTATTGATCTCAACTACCTTATTTCTAATCCTTAGATGATCAAAAGTATTTTATCCTTGAAAAAATTTTAATTGACTTTATCTTTGAAAATCATTTTTTCTCATCAAAGTTTTTCATTTCTCTTTGTGTTTAACTTATTCACATATATCTTAAAAAGAAATATATTTTTGAAAATGATTCTTACACTTACATTGCATAAACTTATTTTCTTCTTCATATTGAAACTTTGATTGATTGAACTAAACTTGTAATATTATCATATTTATCAAAGTTTCTCATTTCTCTC
>CAIGRO010012751.1:0-20549 GCA_903798355.1 Fraxinus baroniana
GGAATAATGGAGGCTCTGCATATGGGTTTGAGATTTGGGAGGTGGGCTTTGAACGGAAAATGGAGCTTGCTATACTGTGTCAGTGGGATTGGGAATGGAGATGTTAAGATTTCCATGCTCTCTCTCACACGCATAAACGGGGAGAGAGAGAGAGAGAGAGAGCAGATTGCTATTTTTCTGTGGCCAGAAGGGGAGCTTTCAGGTTTCTGAGCTTGGTTGGCTCCATAACTTGCAATACTGATTCTCATTGTTTGCCAAGTGTTTGAGCCTCTATTTGAAAAAAAAATATATATATATATATAAATAAATAAATAATTATATATAATCTATAAACAGTCCAACTTCAATTTTTAACTACAAAATTTTATTCACTCGCGTACTGTTTATTTGTAAATTAAATCATTTATAAATTCTTTCCAAATAAAGACTATTATAAATAATTTTGGTGAAAAAAAAAAAGTTTTCATTCACACGTTTTAGTAACATTTACAAATACTATCTATTTATTCACAATCCACTTCTATCTATTTATAATTTATAATTAATTCCCAAACATGTTTTGGTGTGATTTTGTCTAGTGTCATGTTAATACAATAATTTTTCGGGTTGACCAAT
Source organism: Fraxinus baroniana (assembly GCA_903798355.1). Classification (NCBI taxonomy): domain Eukaryota; kingdom Viridiplantae; phylum Streptophyta; class Magnoliopsida; order Lamiales; family Oleaceae; genus Fraxinus; species Fraxinus baroniana. The sequence continues at coordinate 616 of CAIGRO010012751.1, forward strand.
TATTATACTAAAAAAAAAAAGAGGTGCTAGACGTACAACGTTGGTTGACAACGTCGGTTCACAACCTCTCACATATGGGGTGAGTGGGGTGATAATTTTTTTGTTTTTCTAAACACAATGTGACCCGTCACTGCGAGAGTGTTATCAACCAACGTTGTGAACCAATATTATACAAGTAGAATATTTGAAAAAAAAAACCCCTTATAGCACCATTGCGGATTGGGCAAAGCCCCTTGGCAAAGCCAGGCCAAGGGACAGAGGGTGCACGTAGCGCCCCCCTTCAAGCCACTGGGCCTAGCTTTGAGCCTGGCCTAGTAGCATAACTCTTGCAGATTTGCCACGCTTTTTCTACTGAACTTCATTCCCGTATATGGCCCAAAAGAACATTCATTTTTTTTCTTTTTTGCTACAGAAGGCCTATGTTTGATCTAAATGCATGGCTAGTCACCTCAATGTACCCTTAAAAGGACCCTTCAAGTCCTAAGGACTACCAATCCCATACACTTCTCATCAAATACTTCTGAGGACCAATTGTCCCAACCCTTAACCACCACTGTTTCCAGTCCAACTGGTGGCGCGCCATCATCTAGACAGAGTAGGTGTAGGAGCAGAAAATGGGTATGGGAAATTCACGAACCACGTAAAACTATGCATATATGGCTCCGAACATACCCCACCTTCGAAATGGTTGCTACAGCCTATGATTTTCCCGCTGTGGCATTGAAAGGTCCTGATGCTACACTAAATTTTCCAAAGTTCATCGTGTCATATCCAACACAGGCTTCTCAATCTGTCGATGATATACGTGCGGTGACGGCTAGTGCAGCGGATGTAACACCTCCACAAGAAAGTGGTGATCATCACCAGAACAGCTTGTCGGAATCGAAGCTTCTTCCGACAAGGCCGCACAAGAATTTGTGGATGAGGAGGCACTTTTTGACATGTTAAATTTGCTGGTGGATATGGACGAGGGAATGCTTGTAAGGCCACTAAGGATGACAACTATAGGGGATGACAGCAACTCACCGGAGATTCGGAAATAGATAGTCTTTGGAGCTATCCTGGACCTATAGACAAATGTTATGTATGTATAATAATGGTACAACGCCATGGTTGGAATGCCTTTATGATCCATTTCTATGTGTTGGAATGGTTTGTATCAAAAAGGAAGCAGAGATATGAAAATGAAAGGAAAATGAAGAACGAAACAGAGAGAATTGGACTCTTTTTTTTATTATTATTTATTGAAATTTGTATTCAACTCAATTAATTTGTTTGTACATTGATTCTTATTTATAGACATCAGTCTGCCAGCTACAATTTTAACTAACTAACTGAAATGCTAACTGTTAACTAATTCTTTCAACTACTTATTCCAGCTCATCATTTATAATTGATTTCAACAACCAGCAACTTCAACTTCAGTTTCAGCACCGGCCATTTGTTTTGCTTCAGCTGATTGTCGAGCTGTTACATCCCTCTTCAAGACAAACTTATGTAAATCCATGATTCCCATCTTGTTAAGTAAGAAATGAAATCGATCTGCTCCTAAAGTTTTAGTAAGAATATCTGCCAGTTGATGTTTGGAAGAAACATAAACCGTTTTAATCAAACCTTTCTGCAATTTCTCCCTCACGATATGGCAATCTATGTCTATATGTTTCGTTTATCTCATGAAAAACTGGATTGGAAGCTATGTGCAAGGTTTCTTTATTGTCACAATACATCAATGCCGGCTTCAAATGATCTACCCCAAGATCCTTAAGTATTCCCAACAGCCAAATCACTTCACAGTAGGCTGTGGTCATTGCTCTGTATTTAGCTTTAGCTGATGATTTTGATAAAGTTGTTTGCTTCTTAAGTTTCCATGAAATCAAAGCATCACCAAGAAAAACATAGTACCTTGTTACATACCTCCTACTATCTACGCATCCACCCCAGTCTGCATTACAAAGGCCTTCAGTTGTAGATCAGATGTGCTGGACATAAAAATTCCTTGTGCTGGTGCATTTTTAACATATCTCAGAACTCTATATACTGCATCCAAGTGAGGTTGTCTTGGTGCTTGCATAAATTGGCTAAGTATCTGAACATCAAAGGTTAAATCATATCTCGTGATAGTTGGATAAATCACTCTAGCAATCAGCCTTCTATACTCTGCAGGATTGGTTAATAGTTGCCCCTTCTCACGAGATAGTTTCAGGTTGTTCCATAGGAAAATCGGAAGGACGAGCTCCAATTAGACCCGAATCTTGTAGTAAATCAAGTGCATATTTACGCTGTGAAATAGAAAATCCAGCAAAAGATCGAGCAATTTCCAATCCTAGAAAATACCTGATAGTACAAAGATCTTTAATTTTAAAAGTGGAATTTAAATGAACCTTGAGAGCATCAATGCAAGCCATATCAGAACTTGCAACAATTATGTCATCGACATAAACTAGCAACACCATGAATGTAGTAGAATTCTGAAATATGAATAAAGTATGATCATGTTGAGACTGATTAAAATCATATTGTAGAAGACATTGGGTAAATTTGATATTCCACTGTCGAGATGCTTGCCTTAAGCCACAAAGCGACTTCTCAAGTTTACAAACTAAATTTGGAGAAGATGAAGAGTAGCCAGGTGGTAGAGTCATGAAGACATCCTCATCCAATTCACCATTTAAAAAAGCATTGTCAATATCAAGTTGATGCACATGCCAATTTTGAGCTGCAGAAATGGCCAACAATGTTCTCACAGTTACTAGCTTGGCTACAGGTGAGAAAGTGTTTGAGCAATCTAATCCTTCGATTTGAGTGTAGCCTTTAGCTACGAGTCGAACCTTATAACGTTCCTCTGTACCATCAAATCTAAATTTGACCTTATCCACCCATCGGCAACTAACAGATTTTTTGCCAGGAGGTAAGGTAGTTAATTCCCAAGTTTGATTCGCTTCAAAAGCATCAATCTCAGCTTGCATAGCCTTCCTCCAATGCTCAAATTTTACAGCTTGATAGTAATGTAAGGGCTCAAATGTGGTAGAAACTGAGAGACAAAAGCTTGTAAAAGAAGGTGATAACTTGTCATACTGTAAAGATGTGGCCAAATCATGACGAGTACTAACCTTATTCGATCTCCCTGAACACATGGAACGAGAGTGAGCCGATGAAGAAGTAAGAAGATTGCAATGATATTGTTCAAGGTAACTAGGGGTGCTCCTAATTCTGGAAGATCTGCGAGGCATAATTGTAGAAGATTGTACAGTTGGAGTGAAAGTATACAACTCTTGAGAAGGAAGAGATTTGGGAAAGACAAATGAATTATCATAGGAGGCTGAAGTTAAGTTTTTATAGGGAAAGATGTGTTCATGAAAAACTATATCTCGAGACATGAAGGAAGTGTGAAGATCAAGATCATAGAGTGTATATCCATTGACACCGTAAGGATATCCAAGAAATATGCACCTACGAGCTCGAGGAGCAAATTTAGAACGATTGTGAGATAAGGTAGAGGCAAAACATAGGCTACCAAACACTCTTAGGTGAGTATAGGTAGGAGGTTTAGCATATAGGATCTCAAATGGAGACTTGTTGTACAGCAAAGGTGTTGGTATACTATTAATGAGATATGCTGCAGTTAGGACAGCTTCTCCCCAGAATTGAAGGGATAAATTGGCCTGAAACATGAGTGCTCGTGAGACATTTAGTATGTGTTGATGTTTATGCTCAACTACACTATTTTGTTGAGGTGTAGAAACACAACTATTTTGTTGAATAATTCTCTTTTCAGCACAAAAAACTCTCATATCAAGGTTGGGGGCAATATCAGTGCGAAGTTGTTTTATTTTAATCTGGAATTGTGTTTCAACCAGATTGTAGAAGCATTGAATGTATGATTTTGCTTCAGATTTATGTTGTAAAAGATATATCCATGTTGATTTGGAGAAATCATCCACTAAAGTGAGGAAATATTCTGCACCATTTAAAGAGGAATGAGCAAAAGGTCCCCATACATCACAATGGACTAGCTGAAATAAATGCATAGAAATTGTATCACTAACAGGAAAAGGGTGCCTCTTTTGTTTAGCCATTGGACAAATGTTACAAAGAAATTCTTTATGACTTGATATTACATAGAATTGTCACTAGCAAGATTTTTTAAACAAGTAGAACACAAATGACCTAAACGAAAATGCCAAAGATTAAAGGAACTTGATTTTGAATAGAATGTAGCACATATAGGAGATTTTGCTGGAAACCTTGACAGATGGTACAATCCTCCTTTTTCTTCACCCATACCAATCGTCGTCCATGAGATAGGGTCCTGAATAAGCAGCGACGAGATAGAAAGATTAAGCAACAATTAGATTTGCGAGTGAGTTGACTGACTGATAGTAAATTAAAAGAAAAAGAAGGGACACATAGGACATTTGTTAAACAAAGTTTGTTTGAAATGAAGACATTGCCTATATGAGTAACTTGTGCAAAAGTACCAGTAGGTAATTGCACAGAGGAATTCACTTTAGCTGTTATAGTGTGTAGGAAAGAAGCTGAACATACCATATGGTATGTTGCTCTCGTATCAATGATCCATGGGACTATGGGAGTATTTGAAATGGAAGTGGAATTAGAAGAAAAAGTTAGGCAATGATGTTTACATGTCATGTTGCATTGAGGCTGAAAGGTCGAGGTGAGGTTATCACACTTATTGACCAGAGGAGTGTCAATGGGTGGAGCATTGACATGTTTAATTAAATCGAGTAGCTAATTATATTGTTCTTGAGTAAATGGCATTGAAGAAAAACTTTGCTCACGAGAAGATGCTACTGAATGAACTTGGCTTGAATAATTAATTCCCTTATTCTTGCCAGATTTAAAACCAGGAGGAAAACCAATAATTCTGAAGCATTTGTCAGTCGTGTGAGAAGTATATCCACATTCAGTACAATACAACTTTCCTTTTCGAGGACCAGACGACTGTTTGAATGAGCCAGGTGCTATCTTACTAACCATAGCAACAGAGTCAAAATGAGGAGTATAATGACTAACATCTCTCTGAGTTTCCTCTTGCAGAATTAAAGAAAAAACTTTGTTAATAGACGGCAAGGGATCAGATAGCACTATTTGGCCTCTTGTTGCAGCAAAGCTCTCGTTCAATCCCATAAGAGAGTGTAGAACATAATTTTGGTGATGATAATCCAACAGAGTCTTAACACTAGGACTAGAATCATTAGGAAAATGACAATAGTTGAAATATTCATCCCACAAGGTTTTGAATTTGGTGAAATAATCAGTTACAGATGATGAACCTTGATTAAGAGCACATATTGATTTTTTCAATTGAAAAATGCGTGGACCATTTCTCTGACTGAACCTCTCCTCTAGCTCTTTCCATAAATCAGATGCATTGGCAAAGCAAAGAACACTAGCAGCAATTTCTTTGTTTAAGGAGTTTAAGATCCAAGAACAAACCATATCATTACAACGAATCCATGCTTAATAAGAAGGATCAGTCATAGATGGTTTTGGTAGATTACCATCGATAAATCCAAGCTTGTTCTTGGCTGAAATGGCCATCGACATTGATCTCTTCCAAGGAAAATGATTGGATCCATCAAGCACTTGAGAAAACCATACAATGCCCGGACTGTCATTATTTGCCAAGAACAAAGGGTTAGAGGATTCATCTGCTGCCATGATTAACAATGGAGCTCAATCTATAACACAGTGGAAGACACTATATTTGATTGCTCTGATACCATATCAAAAAAGAAGCAGAGATATGGAAATGAAAGGAAAAATGAAGAACGAAACACAGAGAATTGGACTCTATTTTTTTTTTATTGAAATTTGTATTCAACTCAATTAATTCGTTTGTACATTGATTCTTATTTATAGACATCAATCTGCCAGCTACAATTTTAACTAACTGAAATGCTAACTGTTAACTAATTCTTTCAACTACTTATTCCAGCTCATCATTTCTAACTGATTTCAACCACCAGCAACTTCAGCTTCGGTTTCAGCTCCAGCTATTTGTTTTGCTTAAGCTGATTGTCGAGCTGTAACAGTTTGTGTCCATCCCCGTATTTTCTTTAATAAGAACATACGATCATAGAAAGGTGATCCATTAAAAAAATGGAGAGACAAAAGGGCAAGCTCAAAAGGGCCAAAGATGATTTAATCTTTACTTCTCTTCCGCATAAACTTCACATGAATCAAGTGCAAGCTAACTGTTGAAGACAATATTCAAATAAATAAATATTTAGTTTTCTCTCTAATGGCATAAGTTTTAAAATTGGTGGTTAACATTAACAATGTATCTATCCTTGACCTAAGATGGAAAACACATAAATTTGCAACGATGATCTTTCGAGAAAATACATCCTTGCAAGAAAATAATGACAAACTCAAGATAATTAACAGAGATACAAGAAAGATACAAGTTTATATGTTCGTGTCACTCTATTAGGGAACATATGATATGTTTTCTTCTTGATGAGAATATATCTTCTGAACTTGCTATCATCCTTGGCAATAGTGTGCCGATATGGAAAGTTGTACATCTCCAAAGGATGGAAAGAGTGCCTCCCAAATCAAGCATCATCTACTTCCATTGGGATGGGTATACAGTAAAACAGGCCACACTGCCCACGCGATAAGAAGCAGTATACCTGTAGCCGTGAATACTTTATCATTCAAACCTAAACATGAAAAATATGGATTCTATGACTGGACAGACAAAGGTTATTTGCATTATGAAATTTATGAGCTCGCTTTTGATGCACAATTTATATACGACTATGCTTTTTTGCATGTTTCTTTGACCTGGTTTCCTAAACATGTTAATAATTTTATTTTTTTAGACGTTCATATAAGGATAATCAATTTGGTTGGCCAACACACTTCGATGAAAATTTTGTTTTTGAAATAGCAGAATTGTTTCCTTATTAGGGCCCATTCAAGCCTTCAGTGTTGCAATCATTTGTTTTTGCGGGCTAATCTATAATGCTAGTTCTGTGCGCTCCTTCTAATGCGAAGTCAATTGAAGTTTTTGAAGAGTTGTATAAGTTTGTGCTTTTTGGAGTTCCATGTTGATACTTGGTTAGAACAAGAGATTTTCCCCTTTGGTCAAGTCATATTTTTATGGATGACTTGCAGCTTCAGTTGTCATCAATTGTTCATTTTTGATATCTGGTTCATAAGAAAGATCACCTTCCTTAATGGTGTCAAGAGTTCAGTACAGATACTTGGTCAAGAGAAAAGAAAAGCATCCTTGAAGTATGAAGTTTCAGTCTACCTCTTTGGAGCCGAATTTTCTCAGCCAGGGAGAAATGATGGAGATAAAGATAAAAATAAAGATAAACTTAGATTTTAGTTATGATTTTAATGTAGAGTTTGATTTAAATTGTATTTATTCAGATTATATTAGATTAATTATAATATTTCAATAAGATTCTACTTTGTTAGAAATTCATTTGATTTTAGTTTCTTTTTAGTTTATTTGACCTATATATAAAGGGCTTAATCATTGTAATTCGCTATTCTTGATTATATGATTTAATTGATATCTTCTTAGCGCCAATTTCTTTTCTTCTTGACCCCTTTCTCTTTCTTGTTCGTTAACAAATTATACAAACCTGCATCACCCTCTCAGACACCTTTTTCTCTTCTATTATAATCTAAGGGATTAGACACAGACTAAGAAGACGACATTGAAGCTGTTAACCATCGAAATTATTATAATATAATACTAGTTGGAGGGAGTAATACAGATTAAAATCACCACTTACAAAGACCTGTTCTGCAGACATTCACATAGGAGAAGGATAAAGGTAAAATTAAATCCTTAAAATGAACCTCAGCGCTGTTGTCAATCATAAGAAATGAACTCAGAATAAAATGAAAACGTCATACTATGTACACCTTTTCATGATTTTCAAGAAGGTAAGCAAACACGCTCAGATTAGATTTGAAAAACAATAAAGTCCATATGGCTAGGAGATTTCATTCAAAAACATACTAACCTTTATATCAGTTGAAACTTTGATGATCTCATGCCGTTAAACATCTACATCCATGATCAGAAACTCCTTTGGAAGTTTTGTTTGCATTACCCTTACATAAACTATCTTGCAGCTGTGAGGTCAACTGCAGCAATTTTAGCATGCCAAAGTGTAGTTTTCCACGAACCACTTAAATGTATCCTGCTTGCTTGCAATTAGTTAAGTTACTGTTTGCCCTGACCTTCTACAGATATATCCCCTGAATTTCAAGACATCTGTACAATGATATCTATGCCATGAAGAACTTTCAATTTAGACACTTCATATGATACATTTATGTTGAGAAACTGGCACTTGTTTCTCGGAAGTCCCAGAAATTCCCCCAATTATTTCTATAGAACTCCAACCTAGTGGTCTCTGCACATCACTCTTATTTATCAGTTCTCTAAATTTTATAGCATCATCCCATCTCCCTACTCCAGCATAAGTACTGGATGAAAGTACATAATTCCCACCATTACCTGGATCCAATTCGAGAAGCTTGTTGGAAGCAATTTCAGCTAAACCCAGATTACCATGAAATCTACAAGCACTAAGTACCATCCTCCATAAAGCAACATCTGGAACAACAGGCATATGCTTTATGAACTCATATGCCTGAGATAGATTGCCAGAGCGAGTTAAAAGATCAACCACACACCCATAATGCTTCATTTCTGGTATCAACCCGTAATCCTTTTGCATACTGTGGAAAAATTCCAATCCTTTATCCACCAGACCAGCATAAGCACAAGCTAGTAATATGCCAACAAATGTTCCATGAGTTGGCCTTGCACCTTCTTTTAACATTTGAGAGAAAAGCTCAAGAGCATGATTAGAAATGCCATTCGCTGCTAGTCCAGAGATGATTGAAGTCCATGAGACAGAGTCCTTCTCTTCCATTTCATGAAAAACCTCCAAAGCTTTTTCAACTGATCCACATTTGCAATACATATCCATCAGAGCATTTCCAACATAAATATCTGATCTAACACCATGATCGCGAATAAAATTATGCACCGCTGTGCCCATGTCAAGCATGCCTAAATTTGCACAGGCAGAAAGCACACTAGCAACCGTGATCTCATCAGGTTTAACCTTGGCCACCATCATCTTCTGGAAAAGACAAATAGCGTCTTTATATTGGGTAGCTTGAGCATAACCCGTGATCATAGACGTCCATGAAATGACATCTTTCCTCGGCATCTCATCAAAAAGTACCCTTGCAGCCACACAGTAACCTGCTTTTGCATACCCCATAATCATGGCATTCCAAGAAACAACATTCCTCTCCACCATCCTATCAAAAATTTCTCGAGCCAGCTCAACCAAGCCACGCTTTCCATACATATCAATCAATGTATTCCCCAGGTACACATCAATCTTAACATGTTTTTCCTCAATGTACCTAACCATAGCATCCGCAATCTCCCACTCACCCAAATAACAACAAGCTAATACAACTTTCACCATAGTCACTGCATCAGCCTCAACATTCACCTGCCTCATTGCATTGAAAAGTCCTAAAACCTCCGTGTACCTCTTGCACTGACTATACCCACAAATCAATGAGTTCCATGAAACTAAGTCTTTATCTTTCATTTCATCAAACACTTTTCTCGAAGACCCTAAATCACCACAATAAGCATACATATGTATTAAAGAATTACATATATAAAGATACGCACTGAACCCAAGTTTGATAACATGAGCATGAACTCTTCTTCCATATATAATGTCTAAAACTTCAGCACAAGCTTTAAACACAAATATAAACGAGGTATTATCACCATATAGTCCACTTTCACGCATTTCATCAAACATTTGGAGTGCAGTAACAGGGTGGCCACTCTTGGATAATCCACGGATCATGTAGTTCCAAACAGGCAATATGGGCTGTTCTATTTGATTGAAAATTAAGTGGGCTTTGTGTAATGAGGTTTGAGATAGAGCGTATGCTTTGATTATATGTGACATCTTATATGGGTTAGTGTGCTCGTAAACTCTGATGTAGTGTGCATGATGCTCTTTAATGGAGTCATTGAGGATTGCATAGTTGGGTAGTCGTTCTGGTTTTAGGGTCTTTGAGGACGTGAGAAAGTGATGTGAAATGGGTCGAGCGAGTTTCATGAGAGTTTAATGTTTTTTGTGGAGGGAAATTTGTGGGGAACTGCCAATTGTATGAAACTCGACACAACTTAGAGTGGGCCTTCTTTTCGCGCCATCATCAATATGAAAACTGTATTCAATGGTCAACTTCCCCAATAAAAATAGGACTGACTAATAATTCCAAAGGAATTGACATTTTTATCATTTTCGTGGAGTTCGTATTTGTTTCTAGATTTTCCTGAGGTCTAATTAAAGATGTATTTACTTATTTAGACAATTTCTATCTACTCCATCGGACTTTAATATTGGCGCTCTCTTAATGTTGGTAAAATTGTCGAAGTTGGGTCCACACGGAAACCATGGAATGAATAAAAATAATAATTTTATTAAGTTCGTATTTAGTTTAGATAAAAAATTAAATTAAGTTTATCCACGCATTTCATGGAACATATAACTTTTTTCAATTTTTCAATTATATATTTCATTAATTTTTATCAAAATTTATTATTATTATTATTATTATTATTATTATTATTTTATCTTATCCAAACGGGGGGCTAAGACGTGTTTTGCTTGCTCTGATTTTTTGGACCATAATAAGGCACCACCAGTTGTTGCTTGCCCTATAAAGAAAAATAAGAGACTTTTATTGAGACTGAACAAGTTAGGTCATATACCAATTGCGCTTCTCTTTGCACGCGAAGACGCAAACTCCAAGTCACAAAATTTGGATAAGTCGAGCCTCCCTTAGCAAAGTTAAAATAAGCTAGAGTTATCCCTTCGGGGGTGATCGAGTTGGTGGAGCAGGTGAACGCGGAGACCAAATGTTACAAGTTCGAATCCTCTGTCAACACTTGTTTGGTGAGCCAGTCGTACTGGGTTTGTTTAGTGCAGTTTATCTCTCTTGTGTAGTTTACGGATTACTGCACATGGAGCAAGGTTTACGCAGTGCGCACTCACGAGTAGTGGCTGCGAGTTCTTATGTCAAAAAAAAAAAAAAAAAGAAGCCATGGTCAAAATTTCACCATTCATTATATATTTACAAGAAAATATACCTCCCTAGGATGTAATCCAAAGTTTTTTTAAAATATATGTATCATTCTTCACATTTTTATGAAAATAGTCGTATTTTACAATCATTTTTAATTAGGTTTGATGATTACGTATTTTCTAGGTGGGATGTGGGGAGACCACAATTCGTTTAGCAATTTGTTACAACCAATCCACCACATTCCTCCGGATTCTATATGTTAATTAGGTAAAACCGTATTATTAATAGAAAGTTAGTCCCCAATTTTTAAACAAGGGTGAGTTACTCAATCGCACAATCAGTTGAATGGTGGAAACTATCTAAAATCTTATAAATCGTCCTACCTTCACATCCTATATTTTTTTTAAGCTAAGATATGTTTCTCAGCTTGTCTAGTACTTCATATCTTCATTAGAGTCGAGCGATAATTTAATGAAGGTTTGGACAATTTCTACCACTAAAGGACTAATCGTGGAACTATAATGAATAATTAAGGACTGACTTGTTACTTTTGAAGGTTGGAAACTAACTTACCAGTGAGGAAATAAGTTGGGGATGAATAGTCAAATTTTTCAAATTGATTGTATCATATAATTAATGGGTTTATTTAAGAATTTATGGGAAAGTCTAACTCGGGCTTTTGTTTAATATTTTATTAAGTTCATTCTCATCGTGGTATAATAATACACATATATTTAATGAAGTTTAGTACAATCTGTTTGGATGGCAACATCGTGTAAAATAATGACACATGATTTTGATATTTATTTCTAACGTTGCTTGCAGTTCATAAGAATTATTTTACATTATATATATTATATAACAGTGAAAATAAAATGTAACAACTGTGGTTATGTTGTTATGCCACGTTAATAAGTTTTGCACTCTTCGCAACACGTTTGTCTATTATTTAATAGTTTAGGGGTAGGGGTAGTCGTAGGGGGGTTTGATACACATTATTGAGAAGAAAATGGATTTTATAATGTGATGTGATGAAAAATATGTGGTTAAAAAATAATTTTTTTTTTGAATTTACGTGTAATATTATTTTATTGAAAAATGTGGTTGAAAATGAGTATTGAAATAATGAATTTTGGAAAAAAAAAATGTGGATCAAACAGATGCTTAGAAAACTGATTATTGAGTAAAGATAATCCACTCTTGACCAATGTTTGTAAGTCCCTATTTGATAGAGATTTTTATGAGAATAGATTCGGTAAAACGTGAGTTTTTTTAATGAATGTGTGATAAGAATGAGTTTGGAGAAAAATGAATTTAAAAAAATGGAGGTCAAATAGTAGCCATATTGTTGTGATTAATTAAAAATTTATAAATAGTCAAAAATAAGTGATGGGTAAGTGAATAGTACTTATGATTCAATTGAGATTTGACCATCTAAAAATGATTTATAATTTTTGATAAATATTAAAATTTTCTGCCTTATTATAGATTAGCTGGTTAATTATTTTTTTCTCTTCAAAAATATATCTAGTGGACATCTAATTATCAAACTCCTTGACGTTTACCAGTTCAATCTGTATTTCTGCATCATTCCTTTTTGTAGAGGTGTCAATGAGCCGAGTCGAGCCGGCCCGGCCTTTAAAGCCACGAGCTCGGCTCGGCTCGTGGCTCATGAGATATCGATAAAGATGTCGAGCAAGACCAAGATGTATATGTAGTGTTCTAAAAAAATTTGGTTAGCGGCCTTATATGATAGTTTGAATTATATTTTATGTATAAATTTAGAAGGTGTCCTCAAATGAGATTTTGGTAAATTCTGAAATATTATAAATTCTAATGAATTTCGTGAATTTGAATAAATTTTCACAAAATTTATAAAAATTTCGTTAAAAATAGTAAAATTTCATAAGGGTTGGTTATATGTATTTTTAAGTTTTGAAATCCATCCAAGTTTTTTAAAGTCTCTTCATTAATGAAATCCTTTTAAATTCACACAAGTTATTGAGAACATCTAGATTTTAAAAAATTTCATTAAAATTCTTTAAAATCTAGGCTTGGACACCTATATTTTAATGGATTTTAATAAAATTCATTAAAAGGACACCTGAATTTAGAAAAAAAAAAAATTAAAATCCATCAAAATCCCAATTGACGACACACCTATTTATATAAATATATCTTAATCTAAAAATAGGAGTTTCAAAAGGAGAACAAACTTATGTATGATAATTTTTTTTTTTTTTTTAATCTTTAATGACACCCTCATATTTATGTCAAATTCAAATTTGTAAAATTTGTACGAAGAGATTTAATTGAACTCAAGACTTTTGCCTACTGTAGTATCGTATAGAATCGCCAAGTGAAAAATCTTAAGTTAAAGATTAAAATAAATTTATTTATTTAAATTTTATCTTCTACAATTTCTATATGTTGCATTAGTCAAAATCTCTTTGGCAAAAACTTTGACGACTTCTTTTTTGCCTCCTTCCATGATTGGTCGAAAAGAAGAACTAAGAAATTTCGGAAAATAATCCGATACTTATAAATCAAAGAGGATGTGCGGGTTAGTTGAAGTTTTAGTGCCTCCTTTAAAAGGAGGATGTCGGGGATGAAACATACGAAAGCCTACAAACGAGGGCTCCTACAGTACAATCATGTGGGAAGTGCACCATGCACACAAGAAATTCAGTATCGTATGCCACACCCATTGAAACGTATGTTGTATTGCTGAGGGATCAGGATTTAATTGTAAATAGATAATGGCTTAAACTCGACATTTATCTACTCTGATATTATATGAAGCCTCTATTTGTTGTTGCTTAAAAAATTGATAAAATTTAAATCAAAATCAAACAATTAATTTAACTATATATTTTATGTGATCCACAACTTTTGCACAACACAATTAATAATTTTTTTTCAAAATTTACTAAAAATCTAATTTTTAACTGCACCAAACATGAGTTAAATATCTTACTTATAGCATGTTGGGGAAGTGTTTATAAACAAATCTTTTTATTAATAGATAGAATTAAATGAACGTTAATAAAAAATTGAGCCAAACACAGGCTTATCATTATGCAAACTGTTACCCCTCATTTTTGAGTCTCTAAAAAGAGGCGCCATATAGCAAGCCACGTAAGCAAAAAGTCAAAACACAGGCTTATCATTATGCAAACTTCCACATAACTAACGTTAATATCTTATTCTCGTTTGCTTTTCAACTTTGCAGTCGAACACAACTTGCCCTAAATCAAAACTTCCAAAGAGTAGACCTCATCCCCACCAAAATGACGCGAACATTCCTCCATGGACCATTTATAAATAGACTTCCACAATTTCTTCATAATCAATGATAAAATCCATTCTTTTTTGCTCTTCTTTTCCCATCCCACCCCTTTTAACTCGACATCCTCGTCACCTGCAAGAGTAGACCAAAAACTCCGGTCAACATGGCTCCCATAAAAGCTTCAATGGCCATACCCGATACAGTACCATGGTGCTGCGCCATAGCTCTGATAGCCCTTATTCTAATGAGTTCCATAAAAGATGGCTCTGCAAATGATCCTGTAAGAGGAAGGCAATTTCAGGACAGACCCTGCGACGAAATCTATGTCGTCCAAGAAGGAGAAACTCTTCATACCATCAGTGATAAATGTGGTGACCCGTATATAGTCGAGCGCAACCCCCATATCCATGACCCTGATGATGTTTTTCCTGGACTTGTCATAAAGATTGCACCTACAAATCCCAGGTTGAAGCTGCAGCCGAGGCATTAGTGGAACGCCTTAGCCGTTTGTTCTCAGGTGAATAAATTGAACTCAAAAAAGTTCTTACAGGTTGATGGACCTTTTTGTTTTAATCTTTTCTTGTAGATGTAAAAAGTCTGGGGTAACAGAAATATTTCTTGTTCTTGATATCTGATTCCAGAATTTCCTTTTTCTTTTTCCATATTTATTTTTCATAAGGAGCCATAGGTTTGATTGATTTCACTGTTGGATATAGCTTTCTAATTTTGGAATTTGATCGTTACTCATCATCATTATGTTTATGTGATCTACTCTGAAAGGCGTGGATGTATAGAGGGGTCCCAAGAAAATCATAAACGAAAGAGTACTCATTTATGTCCATTTATGCTTCAATTGAATAGATTTAGTTTGATGAATTCTATCAATCAAAATTTAAGCCAGAAAAAATGAAATAAATTTGTTATATATTATTTATTTAAATTTCAATCTTTTAATAGACTAGACTAGATACAATTAAAAAGGATATAATTCAAATATTTTTTACTTTATTCATCACTATCCAATTCAGCACGATGGCCCATGATAATAGCCAAAATCTACGTGTAATTATTAGAATTACATTGACGATGGTGGGGGCAAAGTTTAAGTGGAATCAAGATTGAATTATTGAGAAAGTGGCCATTAGTGAACAATTAGTGGGAAATTAAACTTTCATTTCGGCGATAATTTGTAAAGGTGGACAATTTGACAAGAAGAGAATTAAGACAAAAATATCATATATAAACAAAGAATTTTTAATTAAATTTGTGATAAACACAATAACTTCCATATAATATATTTTTAATTTCCTTTTAGATATTTTTCATTTTGGAGAACTCCACATAACTTGTATCGTTAAATCAAGAACTCGTGTAGGGTGGCACGATTAATTCTCTCAAAAACTTGAGATGCACATAATAATGCCCTTCATCATTTACGATTAAGTATAAATTTATCTTCCTCAAACTCAATTTGTCCGAACCTTAAGAGATATGCTCGTCCTCATATTCAAGTGATGCTTTATATCAAGAAATAGATCCTTATTGGTGTTGTTGAATCTTATATTAAATGGAAAAAAAAGTTTTGTTTTTCCTCCCTCCAATTAGATGCACCTGGATTGAGTTTCTTAAAGATGTGTTCGTTAATTTCAGATTTAGAATAGAGAATATAAAAATAATTAGAAATGGTCATTGGTGAAGCAAGACATTGAAAAATAGAAAGAGAAAGGTGGAATTATGAATATATTTTCTACATAAATATAATTGTTTACTTTTATTTGGTACTGTGTGCAGAGTGCTTCAACAGTAAAACTAATTCTTGCCTGTGATTGTAACACAATGATCAAAGACCGGTGAATCCGATTGATGTCCATAGACTGGCATGTTTGGCTAGGTTCAGAAGATTTACTTATAAGTAAATAATTAAATGTTTTAACAGATATTTTGAAAGTACTTTTATCTGTCTAGCAAAATAAATTAACTTTTTACTTAATTATACAATTATGTTTGAAAATAAAAGGTTTACTTAAAATATAACTGATACGCTTCTAAGTGAAGTATATTGGCTATTGTTTAGATATGATTTGTAATGTCTGTTGTAATCAGTATTCGATATGTTAAAAAAAAAATATATGAATAAATATTCCTTGTTATGCTAAAAATGAATATGGATTCGGACTTTTGTCAGTAGTTGATTCATTCTCATATTGTGTTAGGAGTGGAAATTTTAATCGGAACCATATCGAAATCGAATAGAAACAGGACATTTCGATCTGGTTCCAAAATAAAAAGAATTAGGATCGGAAATTATAACCAATCAATTCATTCTTGATTCTTGAATCGGAATCATGGGTACCCGAGTTTAAAATCGAATTTGTCATTTTTATAAGTTTTTGAAGTATTCAAATTATATTTACATATATTGTAAAGTAACGAGCACACTTTATTTCAAGCCCTTCAAGCAAACTCATAAATTATAATGATATATGCAATAATTTAGGGTACACATCATAATTTATTATTTACATTTTTAAAAAATATACTTGCTAAATTCTTAGGTATACAATTTTAATTTTGTCTAAATTTTTGTAGCTGGTCACAAACTCTATAAAGGAGAAAATCTTTATTAAGCAATTCAAATTATTTCTAATATGTTACTTTACTGATGTAAGAGGATCCGAGTCAGATGATGTCAAGTTGTCTGATAGCTCTCGTCGATGGCGTTGAGGTACCATGAGTTGACAGATCAGCACAAAAATGGCAAGTAATCGACGATCTTTTCTAATTATGACAGTTTTTGGACACGTTTTGATATTTTGGCTATTAGAATCGCGCTTATGACCCCGATTCAAAAGATCTTTTCGGCGCGCACGTTGTGGTCACCGAGCGAATCTCGAGGGCAAAATCCTCTGTTTTTCCTTTCGGATCCATAATTTTAGTTATTTTTTTTCCCTTTTTTGGTAATATTTCATTTGCATTTTTACTATAGATTATGAACCCGATTTAAGCTACATTTTTGGGATATTATTTGTTTTATTACATACTTTCATTTGGTGTGACTATTGTGATTTTGCGATTTTTGGTAAAATTTCGATAATTACGATTTCTTAGCTATATAGCCCGACTTGTAGGCTATTTTCGCATATTGGATGAATAATAAAGAATTTACATGTTTTCTCGACATTTTCTCTTGTATTCTTCCTTGTTAATTATCTGCTGAAACCAGCTTACAGAATAGTGCCCGGCTTCATTTATTGACTTAACAGTTAACTCATTCATTTAATAGCAAGGAAATTAGACTTGCTTCAAGAAATGATGATCATGAGATGAAAGTTGTTGTTAATGAGATTAAAGAATAATTTGGTTCGATAGTGACACATATATGTACATTTTACTTTTCATGAATTGTTACAACATAATTGTATTTTAAGAATTTTGCTTGGGAACCTGAAATGAACTGTGCTTGTTATCTTGTCATATTCGTAAATGTATTTGAACAACTCAATTAAAGTATTTGTTTACGTGCTTTCGAAGAATTTATGGTCTAAAGTGATATTTTTTTTTTCTTTCTGAATTATATTAAAAGTGTTGCAACGTGGTATTAAATGAGACGTAAAATTAAATGAATTACTTAATTTTACATTAATTTTATTGAGCTTATTATATAATACCACCTAATCGATAACATTATGCATCAAATAAAGGTGTGTGAGAGATTACATCAACTTCATGCTACAATTAGGATTACCTTATGCATACAAATAGCGACTCATTCTCTACTTTTATTCATTTTAATAAGCAAATATTAATTTTCATACAACTAATTACTCTATACAGCGTTTTACTTTTAATGCAAACATGATAACATGACATACAATGTTTTTCTTTTCTCACAAGTTTATGTTGAGTTCTACATGTTACATATTTAAATTATACATTTGGTTGATGAGTATCTTATCTTCTCAAATCAAGTAAAGTGCTACAATTTCTCTTGACTTGGACACGCGTCCATCCCATATGACCCAACTAATAAATATTAAATACACATCAAATCCTGCCTTATAATGCAATATTCGTCAACTTTTGATGATTCATTGTGTGTGTGAGAGAGAGAGAGAGAGAGAGAGAGAGAGAGAGAGAGAGACTTGGACACGCGTCCAATCCCATATGACCCAACTAATAAATATTAAATACACATCAAATGCGCAGAACCCATCATGTAATTAAAAAAAATAAAAAATGAGCTGAACCCACAAATGTGTGTATTCTGGTGGAATTCTGGTGAAATTCTTTATGTACCTCCAGCCCGGTTCATGTGTGTGTGTGATTTTGAGTAATAATATAATTGGCTAACTAAATGCAGTTAATTAGTTGTCTAAAGATGTCTAATTAGTTAATTAATATATGTGATGATTGAGTGGTGCTCACATTCAATGTATATACTTTTATTAATCAAGAGAAGATTAAATTATGAAAGACAGATAGAATAGACAAGTTTGAAGAGTTCCTGAAAAGTCACGTGTTAATAGAATATGTTGGGAATAAAAAAAAAAAAAAAAATTCCATCTTTATTTTAATCACGGTGTATTTATCCTCTAGATTTTTTTTAATTTTTTTTCCCCTCTCGTCAAGTGTAATATTTACTTACTGATTAGTTTATTCCTTTTTGTCTCAGTCTGATTGGCTAGAAAATGTGCAGAATTTTCAAGTTTAATGTGACGTCTCAATTAGAATTTTATACGGTGAAGACGACAAGAAATAAGATTTGTGTTGCAATGAATTCTTAATTTTACACCGTCGCATTTTTAGAAGAAGAATAGAGCGAAATATTTGTACATCAACATGATAATTTTTTTCGTATCTATTATTAAGTCCTTGCCTGGGAGATTAAAATATTAATTTTTATTTAAGTCAAAATCAACGGTCAATATTAAATATCTTTTATTGGATCCACATTTTTCAACTACAAATTCATTAATTTTTATTAAAAATCTGATTTTAATTCGTACCAAATAGAGGCTGAGTATTAGAGTTTCATTTAAGGAAAAGTTAGACTGTTAGAGACCTCTCATGAGGTTCTAATAATTCCTGAGACCTTTTTCGCCCTTTCAAAATTTACAAAAATCATCCCTTTTTCAATTTTTTAAGTAACGAATATGTCAATTTACCTGTGCATAAAATACTCTTACGAATATTGCTTAAATAATCAATTCTTCAAAATTACTTTAACATTTAATTAATTTGAATAATTATATTTGGGAATACAAGATTGACGGATTTTAGTTATGATTATGATTTCAGTACTAAAAATTTGATAGTTACGAGGGAAATGCTTTCTTTTTTGAACTTGATAAATAAATAATTACATTTTCCAAATACTCATAGCTTGCAAATTTATAACTAGTTTTTATTCTTTACTAGTGGAGATCGTGCGTTGCACGATTACCGTTAGAATTTTAGAAATGATTTTTGTTAAAACGACAAATTATTTCATAGATGTATAATAGAATGAAGGCAA
>CAIGRO010012788.1:0-13896 GCA_903798355.1 Fraxinus baroniana
GGCTTAAATAACATGATGTGTTCACAACTACCTATGCTCAACCCGTTTGTTACAGCCTCTCATTCGATACTCATACACAAGCCGCCCCATGAACTATCCATTTCCATTTCTTTATGATATCAGCCTGGGCAAAGCTAATTGAAACAAATCTATTCAAATCTATTTAATGATCAAAGGACGAGGGATTTGATGGTTTTTTATTCAAAACTATACGGGCTTTCATGATTTTGGGCAAGATACTATACTTTATAATCTAGACAGACATTGAAGATTTGAAATGTGTTCATACTCAAAAATGAAAAGACACTAGAAATTGGGCCAAATTTTACTAGAAAAAGTATGCAGTACAATTTTATATTACTTGAAAAATGTAACTTGGATGTAAAACGGATAAAATTGAAAAACACATTTAATGCACAACAAACAAAACAGAATTTGATTTTAATATATTCCTCAACATGGACTCCTATAATATCATACAATGAGAATGGATAATTTCGACATTACCTTTTCGAATTTTGAATATCATCATCGACATTGAAACAACAATCTTGAAATCTGAAGTGTCCCAGAAATACTGCCTTTCAGCCATCACAGTTACAGCCAGCTGCTTTGCTGCCAGTTGCTCGTCGTCGATCTCCCATATGTGAAATGAATATGGGGGAGAACTTGAGGACTAATAATTAGCATAACTGTAACAAAGAATTATCGGAAAAGAACAGTGCTGATGTTGCCAACAAGTTTATTCGATTGGGATAGTGAATTTTGTCGAACAGCATCAAAGGGAGCCTGATATTCGAGAGCAAGAAATCTTCCTACTGAGTCCTTCATCTAAATGACTCTGGCACTATTTTCTAATGTGAGGCTAAATTCATCTCTAATAATTTGAGCTTTTAAATGGGTTAACGGCAAGGAATGGAAAAATTAAAAGAAACCCATAGAACTATGAATTGCATAGGAAGAGTTAAAATATGTCCAGGAAAAAAAAAAAAACAAAAACAAAAATCATTATAAAAGTCTGATTGTAAATTATGAAATTTTGGAAATTCTGATCAAGACACCACTCAAGAAATCAGTTTGCTTCAGAAAGAAAGAACCCGAACGGATTGCTATCAAAAGCCTCGGAATGCTATGAATTAATGGGATATGGAGACGAAAGATTCGAGAGACAAGAGTGTACGCGAATCCCACATCGATTAGGCAGAAATGGAGAGTGCTCGTGGTGTATTATAAAAGCAGACCTGGTGGCACAGTTTTACATACTTACCTGGACGGGGTCAATGGGCGATCAACAAGGCTCATGGCCTAGGTTGGCGACTTCCATTGCACTTAGGAGGGGCGCCCGCCTAAGGTCGGCCCAAGTGGTCGAGCCTACGTCATAATTTGTGATAGAGGGGGCCTGCGTTCGCGCGGCCCCTGCCAGTTCAATAGTTGTAAAGGTTTTCGTTTGCGGGCCTGCCCCGAGCTATAACTTTTTTTTCGTGGGCTTGGCAAGCTATTGATAATGATTGCGGCTGCGTAGCATCGCATCCTTGAAGGAAAAGGTTCAACGAATATTTAAGATTTGAAAATGTCTTTCAATTTATCTTTTTTGTTTTTTCCCATAATATGTATTTAAAGTGTTTCTCACCCAACCCAAACCAAACTTAAATTCATCCTTTAATATTTGCGATGCATATACTATATTTGACATATTCTGTTTTCATTTTGTACAAAATAATTATTAAAGGTTGTGATAGTTTGAAACACTTCTTTTAAAGAAATATAGACGGTGTTTGGTAGGAGATTAAAATCGGATTAAAATTGAAAAATTAGTCATTATGGATGACTTTTAAAGATGGGTGGGACCCAATAACGGTCATATTTTTAATTTTAATTTGATTTTAAGTCGTACCAACAGGCCATTAATTGGTAAAACACAACTATTATCTAGATCATGATCATCATTTTTTTTTTTTTGATAAGAGATCATGATCATCATTGATATATATATATTGAGTACTCTTGAATAATATCATCAGTAGGAGCTTTTTCATAATCGCGTCATTTTTTCATTAGAATAATTTAAAATATGCTCGACATCCATCATATATTTATAATATAGGCCAAAAATAATCTCACACAATTTATTGATTCATTCATCTTCACTAACTTTTGATTCAATATTTTAATATTTTCATCTGACCAAATCTTGTAGTGCCGAAAACAATTTACAACAATTGTTGCCTTCTGATCATTGTTCCAAGCCGCGTTAATGAAATCGATAGCATTCATCTTGTCAAACCAACAAACTCACTCTTGAATATGTTAAATCAGTCATCCTTACTTTTCTATTTGCTCGATAATGAAAATTAAGATTGTTCATATTCACATTTTAAAAATATCTAGGATTAGCACTTACCTATAATCCTAAGAGGTACTTTGTGTGAACTGCTACCATTTTAAGCAAAGTAATAATATTTGTCATCATGACGATGAAATATCTATAATGTGACAACTCATTATTCCTCACATTTTTCTCTCATAAAAATTGAACTATTTAATCTCATTATTTCACATAAACTATCACATTACAAATGTACCATCATCATAATGATAAAAAACCATTCTTGCAACAAACAACAATTAATATTCTATAAATTAACAAATTATTCATTTACCGATAAATTAGTAACCCCTTTAAATTAATAATTTTTCCTCGCCCCAATGTTATTATTTTACTGAGATTTTATTGCAGATAAAAAATGGAGCTAATTTTGTCGAGATTTTAAAGTTGAGTGCAATGAATTGTTTGAATTTATTACAGATGCATTCGTTCTTAAGAAGCTGTGATCACAAATCATTCATAGTCATGAATTTAACCATAAGATTCAGAAAATAGACATCGAAAATGTATGATCGAACATCAGCCAGTCATGTCAATTTAGATGACCCAATTAACGAGCGAGTGACATTATAGAAATACACGATGAATGTATACCAGTTACAAGAGATCCATATTTTAAGAGAGAATAAAAATATACTTGATACGTTAATAAGGAAATATTTCTCTTCGATGACGAGAATGAGAAGAAGAGCTAAAACATGTTGAGAGTCAGAGACATTTTACATGCTGTATCATGTATCCTAATTTTAGTATTTGACATTGTATTATATTATATTATTTTTATATTTTTATATTATTTTTATATTTCTTCTACAAACTCTGTGCAGTTTCGGCAATGCATATAGATACCTTGTGCAGAGAAACTCTTTCATGAAACAAACTTGTCCAGTTCCACAACAATGCAGTAATCACCCAACCGAATAAAGTTAAAATGGCCTTGCAAACATTTTCTTGTCCCCAAAGAACAGAAACTTGAGTGTTATTAGAACCCATTGTTGACCTAAAGAGACTTGTGTCTCTGTAGGAGGAAGGCAGAGCGCCATGTTAAATGGCGCTGCCCTGCTGATAAATTTTTTATATTTGCATTCGTAAATACCATTTTCTACCGACAAATGGCAATGATAGCTTAGAACGAAGTTATTTATTTTGTTTATCAGGAACCTTGGCACTTCAACAGGCACCTAGAGCTTAAATGCATAAATCCTAGTTCTTGAATAACATTATTCTGCTGACTCAATGTTGTTGCCATACAATAATTGCAATTTGCAAACAATGGCTTGATTTGAAATTTAAGGTCTCTGTTCGACGCATAAATGTGGAGATATGTAAGTGGGCACAAACTGTGTTGGCATTCCAGTTGGACATATAAAAATAGACATGACAGCAGCATCTAAATCTATCTTCAGTTTAAAAAGTCTAGCACACAAACAAAATTCCACTAGATCAATTCTACACAACTCAGTCCAAGTCAACTTTCCCTTTCCCTTCTTTCAGGAAGAAGGTTCTTTGGTACCAACATGCAATCACTAGTTACATTACCAACCAATCACTAGATTTCGAATCAACAGTCACTAAAATAGTAGAATGCTAAGAAATGAAGCATTCTTCGCGAGTCCTTGTGTTTAACATGACAGGAATGGGAAGACAAGTAGTATTAATTTAACAGCTGAACAGAGATAAAACCATAAACAAAGTTCAGATTCGATTTATCATAACAAAGGGGAGATACAGAATATCATAACATGTTCTAGAAAATCTTTACATAAACTTGGCCTAATATTGATGAGAAAATGATGACTAGATAAATATAAAAATCAACTAACTTGAACAGATATAACTCACAAGGTCTACTCGTGATCTCCCAGTCAGATGAAATATTGCTACTAGCCTCTGTATAATCTCAGAACACCTGAAATCAGAAACTACCATTATAAATAAGAGAACAAATAGTCAAACATTTAACCAATCTAAAAAGTTACAAGTCTACCTTCATTTTTCATTATATTCAAGTATCTTACCAAGAAAAACACCTAACTATTGTTGTGTCCCATTATTATGATGTCCTTCATTATTTTCCTTGTGCTGCATCTGATCCTCAACTTGTGGAACCAAAACCATCCCCTCAATCACTTCCTCTATTTTCTCCTCATGCAAATTGTGATCCTCTGCAGCAGAACCTAAATTAGCAGACGTCTCCCTCCCACCAACGCTATCCTTCTCAACAAGTGATTCTCCATCATTAGATCCGGAACTCACCCTCATGCCCCCGTTTTGGTCAACATCCATTGGCACACAACTATCATTCAAAAGCTTAGCTGATACTTCTTCTAGTGCCTTTATTCCACCCATTTTCTCATTTTCCCTCAACTCCACTGCATTCAATGCTGCCAATACCTGACTTGAACTATCCACTCTATTCACATTTCCCGTCAAATTAGTCTCCTCTTCCACAACCACCACAGGACGCACACCACCATCCACGTTTTCACTTCTTGCACCGTTGGTATTTTTAACATTAGTGTAATTTTCTCTCGACGCTTGTACAACACCACCGCCCAGATGACTCACATTCCCACCACCACCACCCAAATGAGCCACATTTTCACCACCACTGGGCCCGGACACCTCAGGTGATATTAACATAGCTACTTCCTTCTTTCTCACCTTCTCCCTCACAACCAAGTATGCCACATGTTCCAATGCTTCTTTTGCCCTTTTCCTAGTGAAGGCAGCCTCCTTAGCCCTCCGCTCAGCCTCCGCTCTTGCTGCCACAGCAGCCTTAGACATTGACGCAGCAGCAATCTTTGCTGCAGCCAACAAAATCTTCGCAGAAGTCCTATCAATCACCCTATAAACCTCACTATTTCCACTCACGCCCAAACTCTCATCCCCACCAATAACATTAGCTTCCGTTGTCCTTTCCAAGTTAAAAATTGGAGAGTTTGGGTTAATGCAAAGGGGGCAAGTGTAGTGGTTCCCGGGAGAAGCCGGGGCGGTGACGCAGTAGGAGTGGGAAGAGGAATAGCATTTGAGACATGTGATAACGGAGTCGTGCGTCGGAGAGGGAGGGTAGACCTGGAAGCAGGTGGGGCAGAATGATTGAGGGTGAAGGCGGAGGACACAGGTGGTGCACAGCCGGCGGAAGACCCCACGGTGGCGAACGTGGTGGAGCAGCCGGCGCTCCTCCACACCGCAGTTGCCGCACGCACTGGCGGCAGAACTGGTGGTGTGATCTTGCTTTATAATCATGTTTATCAGAAATTTTTCATTACAAAACAAATCAATGGAGAGAATAATACGAAAATTAACAGATTAAATTCTTCGGGTTACTTGCTAGGGTTTCCAGGTAGGTTTTCGGGAGGAGAAGAAAAATAAGAACTGAGAGTCCGTCGTCGTTTTATAGTACGTGGAGATTAATCATTACTTCCTTACATTTGAATGATACTATCCACCCTGGCAGGCACCCAGTTTTTTCAAATATTTTGCTAAGAAAGGAAAAATATTTTGTGGTATTTTTATATTTATTGTTTTTTTGAAATATGATGAACAAAATAAGTCATTCTACATGTTTTCAATAGATTTTTTAAAGGCTAAGAGCCCGTTTGAGCCACATTATANTTCATTTTGATAAGGAAAAAATGTGGCTCAAACATCATAATTTTTAATAACTAGACTTTATTTTAATTGCATCAATGTTCATAACATTTACACAATATAACTGTTGACGTTGAAAATCGTATAAGCAAGATTCAAGCCAACTTAAAAGGTAAATGAGAACTTTTTCTTTTTCTGATAGTGGTTTACAAATTACAATTGTAACTACAAATGCTCTCTTGAAGGAGATATTTAGAATATGGGTAAATCTATTTGTACATAATATTGTACATAATGTGTGCCATAATGGCCACATGGTCATAATGGCACACATTATATAAAGGGTTATGTTGATGTAGCATAACCTTTGGAATATAAAGTATTTATTGGATTCTTTATCAAGGCTTTCATCCTCTCTTTTTATAGGAAAATGTTTACACACATTCTACATTTTCATGTCTTATCAACTACAATACTGAACTGAAAAAGTACATTATTAGCATGTTTGAATTGGTTGATGAGCTCGACATCTCAGGTCATTATGAGTTAACCTTACATGTGGCCCCCAACAATTAATAAACTAGTTGGGGAATGAAGTTAAGACATGTGATTGACGGAATTGGTGAACGCTGAAATAAGACTTTCCATATGTCACATTTTTCGACTGACTGTTCGTACAATGTGTAAGAAATCTTAAATCATTATGTCTCACCCAACCTCAATAATAACGAAATTCGAGCTGGCATCCAATATCCGAACTTATATTAGCGTAAGCTTAATGCATATAACAAACTGTACTTAACGACTCCGGAGGTCGGATGTCAACAATAATATTTATATCTAATTTTTTTTAATCGCATTCTTATTTTTAAATTAACACAAATTTGTGATTTTATGATTTTTCTCCAAGATTTTCTTTAAGATAAAATAAAATAAAAAATTCATTTGTCCATTGTATTTCTAAATAAACGAAACAAACAATATTGTAAAATTGCGATTAAATATTTTGTTAACAATATTTTTTTGACAAAAATCATGATTAAGGACAAGATTTTATAATCCATGAAATGTTAAAAATAAGAATATAATAAATAAAAAAATTAAGAATATAAGTGTAATAATGAATAAATATCAATGTCCTCTAATGTAACTAAAATGTGATGTATTTATATATAAAAAAATATGTTGTAAATATAATCACCCTTTTTTAAATGGAAAACATTATTAGAGACGACATATATTAATTAATGAAAATTTGATGACAAAATGTGACAAAAAATAAAAAAAAATTGGAAACACAAGTGATAAATTTGAAGAATTTAATTACAATTAAAATGTGATGTAACAAATAAAATTTGTTGTGTGAATATAATTACCCTAATATATACTAAGAAACTTTGTACCTAACAACTTTTATTTTCCAGGTTAAAAGTTGCTTGTCTTAACTTTGTCCTCAAATCGAGCTCAACCGTCCTTAATTTGTTGAATTATATATATCACATTTGGTATTCTTTTCATTTTGTATAAATTAATTATTTAAGGTTATGATGCTTGAGAGGCATCTCATGAAAACGGATGGCAAAACATAGTCATTGTTAATCGGTATGACGATATATAAAGTTATGATGCTTGAGAGGCTTCTCACGAAAAAACGGATGGCAAAACATAGTTATTATAAATCATGATCTAGGTATGATGATATATAAGGTTAGAACAATGTTATTCATTCCCACTGTGGTTATAACTCCAGTTTAGGTGGTGTTAATGTGAGATTAAATGATAGATGAAATTAAATAAGTCATTTAATTTCATTTTTCATTTAACTTATTATTGAGAGCAATTTAGGTTGTAACCATAGCGAAAGTGAATTGCATTTTTGATAAAGTTATGATGCTTGAAAGGCTTCTCACGGAAAAATGGATGGCAAAACATAGTTATTATAAATCATGTTCAAGGTATGACAATATATGTAATCAGTAATACATGAATAATCTCTTCTATTGTTGTACCTTTTTTACTATGATAATTCAAGAGATGCTTGGCTAATATTTGAAACTATGACAAGGTATGACGATGTTCTATCATTGTATAATTCAAGAGATGCTTTGCTAATATCTAGAACTATGACAAGGTATGACGATGTTCTATCATTGTACCTTATCAGACTGAGGATGGTACAATGATATTGAAAAAAATAATAATAATAATAATTAATTGGAGCTCATCCAATGCCAAACCTCTAGAGATAATGTTTAGGTAAATTGAAAAGAAACAATTTTACTTTTCCTAAACATATTAAATAAGCTTTAATAAAAATTGAAAAAGAACTTCCATAATCATGATATTTGAAGGTAGAATCTCGCAGGGTTGATTGCTCGACCTTAACCACTTGAGCTTAATTTTGATTTTCACTCTTTTTTTATCCTTTTTTCTTGAAGAGGGAGAAACAGAATGGGAATGAAAATAGAGGTGACAAGCAAAGAACCCAAATATTTGATTTTTTTAATCTCATATATGCCACCATACAAAGTTAATTGTCTGTAAATAGTCCACTATTATAAAGAGATCTCATTCGTCCCTACACCATTAAGGAAAAAAAGAAACTTTTTTACTAGTGTAAACTTCTCCTATGTTTGGCTCATCGATTTTATAAATAATCAGACAACTTTTTATCCATACATTTCGAGGAACCCACAAAGTACTAATTTATTTACTACTAATTTCTATCTGCTTATAATTTAAACCATTTCAAACATTTCCCAGACATGCTTTAAAAGTATGTAAAAGAATATATATTTATCTTGCTATTGATATCAGCAAAACACATTTTGGTCATCCATAAGCCCGGGATGACACAATAGCATCCTAGGTTTATCTCTGTATCTGCAATCTGCAATCTGAGAATGTGAGAATATGTATTTATACACACGTTAATTGAGAGACAGATGCTATAAAACTCCAACTCAATGTCAGAATATTCAACAATATGACAAAAAGTGAGAAATGGGAAGCATCACCAAATCTGCAGTGCTTATTAAGTTAGGATGTATGGTGATTGTTTCAAACAACTTCACAATATACAACTACTAAAAGTCCAGCATAAAATCATATACTGTTGGTGATAAAGTCGTCTAAAACCAAAACATATTTGCAGTGAGATTAACTAGACGACCAATGGGTAAAGCATCCATAATTATTCGGTTTTTGAGACATCTTTCACAATGTAGCTTCTGCGCATAAGACAAGTCAACATTATTGTACCTGCCGGCTCTTTGAATCTAAAATGTGAAGAGGAAACAGCAAATGTTGTTTTTAGGTCCTGCTTCATTCTACTAATCACTGCCTTCTAAAATTTTGAAGTTCAAGGGGTTGCACTAACTGAACACAATTCTCCATCAAGCTGCACATAAGAAAAGACCAAGTCATTGCACTAACTTTAGTGACTTGTTTTTGCAGAGTTAGTTGTAATCAGAAGCAGATTCTCCATCCATTTCTTTGATTTCTTGCCTGTTGTTTGAGTAATTGAGACCTAATGCCTTCATATATGCCTCTATGGACGGCGGAATGAAAACGTTCCAGAGAAACTTCTCTTGGTGAAGAACATAGTACGAGTGGATGAGATATGGAATCTAATGATTATCATAATAACTTCACGAATGCTTACAATGTTTAGCCTAATAATTCAAGACACGATAATGAACCTTTTTTATATATTGGCTAATGAAATCCTGTTAAAATATGAAATGTAGTGGTATCAAATCAAGCTTTCAAAGAACAATGATGGATCCTAGAATTTATCGTGTGTAATTATAAAAATTATTCCTTCTCAAATCCCATTTCCTAGATTCAAATTTCAAAATGATTCACAACTCTTAACAAAAAAAAGTCCAGAAATGTGAAAACAAGATCCTTAAAACCCATTAATCAAAAAGACAAATAATTAGGAAATAAATAGATTCATAAATATATAATTGCTACTAAGAATTTGAACGAAAGCAAAGAGAAATCTGACTTCCTCCAATCGTGATAAGGAGCTCCTCATACGCACCTTGAAAAGTTAGCTTGTCATTGAAATTATAGATGAAGCCACCGTATCTAATAAAATACCATGTTGTAATCAACATTATAATGAATATATCTGTTTCTTTGATTAATCACTGATGCAAAGGGCATCCAGATAAATGACCAGTATTTTAATTGCTATCTCAGTAAAGTAGTTAACCATATCATTATGGCAGTCCATATTTAATGCAGAGCCTATGCATTAAAGGGCTACTGTTAGAATCTATAAAAGGTTTTAGAATTTTCTTCCCAATTATGGTACATAACCAGAACTGTCTCACTACAGTTTTTTCTAAAAAATGTGATTAAAATTTCATCATCAGAAAACCTAATGTAGACTCAAAAGAAAAGGAATCGATGAAATCTACCCCACCCGTTTGCAGGACTGAAGTCAATTTCAAATGGAACCCTATCACACGACCTTGGGTCTACAAGACTTTCAGGAACGTTCAAAATAACACAAAACATATGCTCCTAAATATTTCCTCACATCAGTTGTCTCCAGTTTTTTTATATTGTCAATAACTCATTAAGCTTAAGCATCGAAGTATCCCTGGGAGAATAACCCACCGCATGTCCATGTGCTTTTTGGCACTATCAAAATAATTTTTCAATACTATTGGTGGAGATTAAAGTCAATATTCTGTTGAAAAAACACCTTTTAGGACCTGTTTGAGACCCATTTTTTTTGACAAAAAAATGTATTTTAGAATAGTGATTTGATGGAGAATGTCTGGTTAAAAAATAAGGAAAAGTTTTAGATTTGCGTGTAATATTTTTATTGAAAAATGTATGATTGAAAATAAGAGAAAAATGTATTGTGAAAATAATAGTAACCAAACAAGGGCTTAATCACAGAATTAGCCCATGTTTGAGTCAAATTATTATCTCATTAAAATGAAAAATATGACCGTTATCCATCACATCAATATTTAAATTCAAATTTTCTATTTCTTGTGTGAGCCCCCAATAACGGCTAATTTTTTCATTCTCATTCTACAATAATTTGGCTCAAATACGGCCTTAAACCAAGTATGTCAGTTCCTAACGAAGGCAGGATTATTAAGTTAAGGAATAATCTGCATTAAATTGAGACGTGGTCCAAGGCGTGGGTAATATCTTTAGTCTACAGGGTTTGATTAGGTTATGCAGATGTATTAGATATTATTTGGTGTCCTAAAAACTGTAGGAGAGTCTTATAGCATGTTTGGCTAAGCTTAAAAGGTGCTATAGCATGGTCTTAGTCTAGAGAATTGCTTAACAATTTACTTTCACCTTTTTTCAAGCTGTATACTGGAATCTAATGTAATCTCAGTGGCACACATAGAAACATGACTCTTAAAATAGAGAATTTATCAGTGAAGATATGATATTGTCTTGTTTGAATTTACCGATCGTTGGCAAAGGTGATTCTCTCTTCTCCTTAGCTTCTTCTCTTTTTCTTCAACGTCCTCCTTTAGTTAAAAATAAAACAACAGCCCAACATTTCTAGCAGATACTTTCTTGGTTATCAATCATCACCTCATGAGGAACCCTTCAACTCTGCATTTTCTTTACATCTCTATCAGCAAACCATTGTGCATCCTTTACCTATCCTTAGACTCATCCAATCTGCTATCATCCCTCACTTTTCCCCTAAAAAGCCCAGAAAATCTAGCAGTAAAAACTCACTCTCGCTGCCAGCTGTAGAAAAGTATTTAATCTTACAGTTATCCTGTGTCGATCAGTTTATCAGGATTATATATTCTTCTTCAATTATGAAGGTATTACAAGTTTTGCAAACAATAGGTTATACCATCTAATGGAAATATATATTACACGAAAAGATTTAAATATCATCCACACTTCAAAAATCTAACTGTTATGATCAATATACCTTTGTGCTAGCCCAAAAGTGAGAGCACATACTTTAGATGGTGGGGAACATCATTGTGTATGATCAGAGTAAATAACTGACAGTTCAAGAGCTCTATGGCCTTAATTGTGACAGTGATGTAGAGGAGCTATATGATGTTTACGAAAAAAGGCAGCCATATTGATCTGTCATATTGTGGAACACTATCAATTTTTCCATCAGCTAAACAAGAACAGAAAAGGAAAAAGTTTTACTGTATGCTAATAGCACTTGCTAAAGAAGAAAAACTAGCCTTTAAAGGTACTTATCAATTTACTAAGAAGAGAAGGTTTATAATTAATCAAGCATGAACAGGACAACTTCAAACACCCACTGCAGAACAATATGAAATGCAAAGCGGACAATATGAAATGCAAAGTGGGACAAGGAAGATTTTTAGAGAATTTGAATTAATTGAGCTTAACCTTCTCATAATGAAAGAAAACTGCAAGTAAACCCATCCTTGACTAGCTTGGTTACAGCATCCCGAAATCTGTAGTAATCCTTAACAGTATTGTACACC
Source organism: Fraxinus baroniana (assembly GCA_903798355.1). Lineage (NCBI taxonomy): Eukaryota > Viridiplantae > Streptophyta > Magnoliopsida > Lamiales > Oleaceae > Fraxinus > Fraxinus baroniana. Next base: position 12,460 of record CAIGRO010012788.1, read on the forward strand.
TGATGAGAAATCCTTGCATACCCCGTTATTGGATCAATCTCCCCCTCCACTGGCGCCCTATAATAAATCGGCACCTCAACCCCAAAACACATCCTCAAATGTGTTCTTAACTTTAAAGCATCTGCATCACACTTGATCCCCAAACAAGGGGGCAGTCCCACCATCGCCATACTTGAGCACATATCGGGAGGTGTCCCCAACTCTGTCCCCCATGCGTCCACCAACATCTTCGCCATCTCCACAACCTTCTCGTGATTCCTCCTCATTATCCCCTCAATCCCACCCTCAAACCTACTCACAAACTCCATCACCTCCGGCATTACAAGCTGTGGGCTGTAATCCCTTGTCCCTATCCATGCACTCTCCATTGCCAACCCATTCCCATATTCATGTGAAACCACCGGATGGTGCAAGTCTGATAACTCGTCTGACATCTTACAATACAAAAATGCCGCAGAGGGTGGGCAAAAGAACCACTTATGCAAATTACTGGTGTAAAAATCAGCACCTATGTCCTTCACATCTACGTTGACATTCCCTATCGCGTGGGCTGCGTCTACGAAAATCCTATCCACGCCCTCATCTCTACACATCTGAACCAACTCTTTGACAGGAATTATAACGCTAGGCATCGAAGTAATGTGATCAATCACAGCTAATCGAATTTTCCGACCATTAGCTTTGCCCGTCTGAAGGGCCTTTCGGAACTCTACTATTATTTCAGAACTCGATTTAAGAGGGAAAGGAAGGTGAACCTCGATAACATGGCCACCGGCGCGAGTAATGTACGCTTGAACCGATTTCTTGACAGCGCCATAGGCATAGTGGAGCATAATAGCCGCATCACCCGGTTGAAAAAGGGTCGTGAAAAACGACCAGGTGGTGTGCTGAAGAACGATGGCGGCGGCAGTAGTAGCGTTATCGACAATAGAGATTTCATCAACATGGTCAGCGTTGATAAGGGTCTTGATAATTTGGCGAGTCTTGAGGATGGAGGGCTTTAAGATGTTGAAATAAAAGTAATCGGGTTGTTCGAGGAAGTGGAGCTGGTGGTTTTGCTGGGCAGCAATAATGGTGGAGGGGCAGCAACCGAAGCTACCGTTGTTTATGCGGGCGATTGCGGGATCATGGTGCGAGAATTCAGCAATAATTTCTGAAGTGGTTATGGACTTGGGTTTTGGTTTTGGTTTTGGAGTGGCACAATTGAAGGGTTGCACAGAGGCCATCTTGGGAGTGGGGGCTAGGCAGTGTCAAATTTGGAATTGGGACGGCAATGTTTGAGGTTTTGGGAAGCGAAAGTCACGAGAGAGAGAGAGGGGAGCGGAATTGAGAAGTGCGTAAAATAATGGTTTGATGACAAGGAAGCTACCAATAACAGAGTAAACAAAACAAAGAAATACAAGTGCGAGAGGATGGGACAGGAGAAGGGTAGGGGTA
>CAIGRO010012837.1:0-21768 GCA_903798355.1 Fraxinus baroniana
TAGAATATTTTGTTGTATTCATTTACCAATATACTCTTATTAAATTTTTCCCACTTAATATGCAAACTTCTTGAAATCATCCAAATACACACATTTCCCGCTTCTTGGAAACATGGAACAATTCTCATTTCTTCTTTTCTCTGCAAATTCTTTATTCATTCCAACAATAATTTAGTTTTACATATTGAAAATTAAATAGGGGTAAATCAGGAAAGACATCGATAAAAATTAATTTTTCAATGACATTAAAGAAGAAAAGAATTAGGTACACTTTTTACGAAACAAGCCTATATAATTAGGACGGATGAAATATTATATAAATCTTGATGTACATGTAGCAAGATGCTACAATATTTAATCACTCATTCCTCTAAAAAGTACCATTCAAAACATGATTTTTTCTCATTTAATGATAGTCAAATACGATAGAATACTAATAAAATGATTTTTTTTAAAAAAATAAATTCTTAGGCTTCCATGTGATAGTTATCCCTTGTTTGACGATCATTATTGGGGAAAAATAATATTTGAAATAGTGATTTTCAAGAGAATGCGTGTTTAAAAAATAGAGATAAGTTTTGGGTTTACGTATAGAATATTTTATTGTTTGAATGTGTAGTTGAAATGAGTATGTAGAATTTTTTTTTCGATGAGCTTACTTAGTACCGTATTAGTAGTAATGCTAGTGTAGTTTAGTAACTAATAGTGGGTAACTAGAAAATTTCTTTTGCTCAATAGTACGTGAGTTATTTTTAACTAGTAATTAAAATAATTAAACTTGTTAATTCTTTAATTAGTTACTCAAATTATTTTTAATTATATCCCGCCTCTCAAATAAAAGATAATTAAAGAAATATAAAACTATGTATTTGCTCAACTATACCTAATTAATCTAATAAAAAGTCAAATTTGTGAGAAATTAATAACTAATATTAGAGCAAGTGCATAGTTTATTATTATTCCCAAATAAAACTTTTTTGAAATTTACAATAAAAGAAAATAGGAAAAAGAATAAAGAAAAAACAAAGTAAACTAAGTGATAGTGTCGTCATGGACCCGGTGGACCCACGGTCCTGACCCGACAAACTCTGCGGTCGAGAAGGACCCCTGAATTTAATCTGCCACTTTGTGTAATTATGGCAGAAAGGTGAGGGTAATCATTTATAACGTCATTAGGTAAGCAGATCAAGATCACCGGAAACGGCCAGTGAGATGAAAATAGGAACTCGGCCCCTTTGCGTCCCATTTAAAAAAAAATAATAATAATAATTTTGCAGTAGCAATTTTTTGAAAAATGTAGTTAAAAAGTAAAAAAATAAATAAATTATGAATTCACAATTTTTTTTTATAACCGTGGATATTCGGGCCAATTTGCACGTACCCTAATTAATTTCATGGGGCCCTGAAGTTTACAGCTGTGTACTCACCTCAGTAGCCCTGAGGGGACTCGAATTGATGACCATTGGAGAGCAAACCCAATGGCTGACCAATTGAACTACCCCTAACCCCTTAGAGTTATGAATTCGCATTTAAATTATTTTACGGAAAGAAAGTAGAGTTGAAAGAGAATTTAGGGAAAAAAAAATAAGTTTTTAGATAATGAGACTCAAATATTGACGGATCAATACACCTAGGTAATAGTAGTTGGGCCAAAAAGAAAATGAAATTAGTTTGTCGACAACTTTTTTCTACTAGGGAGGTAAAGTGTGACAAATTTCTTTGTTGACCTCACGAAACAAATCAACATTATTTGATAAAATAGGTTCATAGAAGCGAAATGAATACCACAACTCAAAGCCTGAACCAATAGCAAAGAGTCACTTTTTGGTTATAATATAATGTGCAATACTTCCCTCGCTGTCACTCCTCAAACATCCTTAACCATAAATGTAGCTCATAACTCGTCAAGCTCGGGCTACAATAACCATCCTCAAGTGATCTCGAAAAATTACGAAAGACCAATCCTCCATCCTTCCCTTTTTATCGCTATATTATAGTTTAATTTCAGCAAATTCTATCTAATCAGAACCAACACTTTCCATTCATCATTTTCGATAAAACTACTCAAATATCTTCACTTGACTATCGTACTTCTAAATTTACAAAATTAGGTCTTGCTTACGAAATAAGCATGTAGAAATTTGAAGTGAAATATGTTTATAGAATAGTCACGTAATAATTAAAGTAAAACCCTGCAGCCCACTTTAGCTCTTAATTTTATTGCACAAACTCAAGATTGGAGGTTAATGAGGGTCAAAAAGGTAATTCCACACTCTCAGGTTCCTCAAATACAGTACAATAGACAAATGTATTTGTCCTTTTGAGGTTGTATGCTTTTGCCTTTTAGATGTGAGACTTTATTTGGCAGTGTGTCTTAACTGTCTTTATTGTCCCCTCAATTAGATAAAATGACATAAAATATCTTTTAAAGTATTTTTTTTTGTTTAAAATATATTAAATTTATTTCCAAATTGCATATTAGAAATTATCTCATATCTATTTCATTGCTATTACTAGTTATTATTAGCACTGGATAGCAAAAATCATAACACGAACATATTTGATAGTGACTCAACCGAAATAAAAAAAATAATTAATTATACTGTTCAATTTTATTTAGGACGAGTACTGAACATGCAGACCATCCAATATGTTCCAACAACTACAATGGCAATATTGGGATTCAAGCAAAATTAGATTCCAATTCCTGAAATTATTTTTCCTAGAAAACTAAAATATCAGATTTTTTTTTTCTTTTTCAGAGTTGTACATTCTGCTTTTTGGGTGTTAAATTAAAGGGAACAGTTCTAGTGTTTTTGACTGAACCAATTCCGAGATTCTTTTTAGAGTCCCAAAATACAGACACAAATTTCTGAGTCACCAAGAAATTAGTTGAAAAAAGCCCAGAAATACGACAAACAAAATGGCAAAGATTGTAGTTTTCAGCGAAAATCATGCCTGGTTTTGTCTCCCACCTCTCATTGATTAATCATCATATAGTTCATACGCTCGTCTCCTCTATTTCATTACAGATTGTAAACTTTTGCTTTTTTACTGCAAAATTTTGCGCTCTTTATTTGTTTTTGATTTAGGTTTATATTTGTTATTAATGTTCTTGGTAGTGGCGTCCAATCAATAACATACACCTCGTACCCCCAACCCCACCCCCCGCCACCCCCATTATCTTTCTCAGCAGTGCAACCCAAAGGAAAAGTAGACATGAGATCATTTACAAGAAACAAGATTTCAGAACTTGCATAAAAATCATATCCAAAGTTCTTTCTTTCACACACAGAGTAAATAACAATTTATTTTTTTGTTGAGAAATGGGGAAATTCATTGTTGTGGTTAACTGTGAGCTCAAATCCACTGGAATAGTGTAGAACAGAGTAAAGGGTCTTGTGGTTTTAGTTTTCCATCTGCACAAACAAAAGTTTTACCTTTCATTTTCCTTCTCATTTTACTCTGAAGAATGGATTGCAAGAGCTTCATAGCAGGGAATTTGGATCCAGAGAGGAAAAGGAGTGGTGGGTTGAGAACAAAACAGGCAGGGCGTGGGTCTTGCAGAGGAAGTTAGGCTAAAAACCCATCAGGAAAAACTGAAGGAAAAGGGAAGGAAAGTGTTTTTCCCCTGGGAAAAGGAGTTGTAAAATCAAATATTATCCTTTTTCTTCACAGTTCTGAACAGAATCTTTCTAGATATATCTTTGTTTACAGATACACACAAGAATATTCATATATTCTGCTCTTCGTTGGTGCAAGTTGCTATGGGGTACTTATTCAAAGAGGCATTGAAGACTCTTTGTGGAGTCAATCAATGGTCTTATGCTGTTTTCTGGAAGATTGGTTTACAAAACCCGAAGTGAGTTCAATAAGAATTAATTATTTTTCTTTTTTGGCTCTTCATATCCTTTTTTATATTTTTTTGAAGATTGGTTTACAAAACCCGAAGTGTGTGTGTGTGTGTGTGTGTTTTTTCAGTTGCTTTTGGTTAATTTTAGGGTCTAATCTATTTCTTTTTTTCTTGGAGTTTGTGCTGGTAATGAAGAACAAATGAGGGAATAAAAGTATGAACTGATGATAATACTTTTTTGTTCAGGTCCCTAATAATGCTGTACAATCTGTGCACGTCGTATTGGATGGTAGAACGAAATCTTAGCTTGTTTTTTCTTGTTTAATACTGTCTAGTAATGTCCTATCCATTTCACCAAACATTAGCCATGGATTAGAATTGCCTAATCCTCGATAATCGAGATTTGAATTGACGTGTTGTAGACCTACTAGATATTGTTGTCTTGTTTTTGCCTGATAAATTTCATTTTCAATCTTTGGAGTTTTGTGGTCTGTCCATTTGCTTGTCTTGAAGAATCTTAGTGTGAGGTTATATATGATGAGACTTGTTTTAGTCTGATGAAACCCTTTCTACTGTTTATAATTTCCTGAGAATGAATTTGTTCATTTCGATTTTGTAAAGTTCAAATCTTTGTGTATTTACCTTCTTGTTTTTGTTTTCTTTAAAAATATTCTGTTAGATTACAACGTTCTGAAAGATGTGTTGATTTCAACTGAATTCTGACTTCACAGGCTTTTAATTTGGGAAGAATATTATTATGAACCCCTATCATGTTCTAGGCTACCCGGGACTGAGAATCCCGAAATTTGCCTTGAAGATTATGATGCTTCCTGGGCTTCAGCTGAAACTCGTAATTTACAGCCCGGGGCTCAAGCAGGGAACAAAGTGCACATGCTTGTGAACAGAATGATGATGGACAATTATGTTAATGTTGTTGGAGAAGGGTAATAATGATTCCATCAAATTTATTTATGTATTTCTTGTTGAAATTGAGACCAAGAACAAGTTGCTTTGAACACATCTTAATTACATTTACGGATTTGTATCTCAGACTAATTGGAAGGGCTGCATTTACTGGAAATCATCAGTGGATTCTTTCTGAGAGCTTTGCCGAAGAAGCACATCCAACAGAGGTATAGCTTAAGAGACTTCTGTTAGTGATAGAGTTCTTGCTTTCTTATGGTGAAAGTACCATAATATGACGCTCAGCTTTGTGCACGTTATGGATTAATTTCTAATTTTTATCCACAAGATAACTAAAAAAAAAAAGGGAAAATGAGCAAAGCACACGTACATTCATAGTAGTTCACCCTCAATGTAAGGGCTACGTCCACTCGCCTATAAAGGTTGTCACTATGAAAAAGAAGAAGCTCACGATGGTGATCGTATGCCTCTCAGTCTCAATCCGTGACTATCAGAAAACAGCCCCTAGAAAATCCTTTTTATTTTTTAGTAATATTCGGGCGACCTAGTACAAATATGGAAGATCCTACGTAGTCAATCTATAGTCAAGAGGATAAGTGCACACATCACGCTTTCTATTCAACCAACACAATTGCTTCTAGCTCTTCTTTGTTTGGAAGCCCATCATTTCTTTAAACTTGCTTCGCATTCGGCTTGGATGCAAACATCTACAAACATTTGATACATTATCAGAATTTCTAAGATATTATGAATCTCTGTTACAGTAAGTTCCAATTATTTCGAAGCTTGAACAGTGGTAAATCACTTATCTTTTATTGGTTTCTAGGTTGTAAAAGAAGCGCATCAACAATTTTCGGCTGGAATGCAGGTAAAAAGATTCAGAGTTTCTTTTTCTTGGTTTGTTTGGGACCCAGCTTTTTGTTGTTTTGTCAACATTTTTGTTTTTTGGTTTTCCCCTCTTAGACAATTGCAGTTGTTCCCGTTCTTCCCCATGGTGTTGTTCAGCTTGGTTCACACTTGGCAGTAAGTTCTCTATCTGTATTCTATACATAATGTAAACACGAATACTTAAACGTATGTTGTGGTGTTGATGAAAATTGTAACAATGAAGTATAATTTTGTTGCACAGCATCGCCTTTTGTATATGAAATGAAATTCGATTATTTATCGAGTATTAGAGGTGAACTTTTATTAGCTATGAAAATGTAACTTCTCATTAAGTTGACGTATGTGACTTTGCTGTCTCAGATAGTGGAAAATGTGGAATTTGTGGATGATGTGAAGAACTTGGTTTGTCAGCTGGGATATCTACCCGGTGTCTTGCTATCTGACAACTATTCGGCAAAACATGACAGTTGCAACTACTTTGAAAATCCCAGTCAGACTTCTATGTTCGCTAGTCAAACATCTTGTTCTTCAGTAAGGCATCAGTCAAATGTTGGAGAATTTCAAGCATCAAACTCAATCACGAGTCAAGTTAAGCCTGATGTCCACAATGAAGCAAAAATCGCTTCGTCAATGAATTTGAACTTTACTTCCACTAACCCGTTAGTGAATGGAGGGACAAAAGCCGAAGTTATTCCCTCATGTTCGGAAATAAGCCAACAGGCTTCTCTGTACATCCCAATTTCTAGATTAGATGAACATTCTAGCAGTACATCTACATTAAATAGTGGCAGCTTAAGATGGCCAAAACCACAAATCTTACCAGATGCTGGTGTGGAAGGCCATTTTAGCTGCCCAATCGTGTCCAATGGCATTCTCACATCTGCATTGAGAACAAAATCAGGCCCGTTTTCTAGTTCTAATGAAGATTCTGGTGCTATAGCTTACATGGATCCAACCTCAAGTGGGCTTCTGAATGCTGATTCATCTAAAATGGAGGCATCTTTTTCTGATTCTGTTGACAATTTGACCATGAATCACATGCTTTCAGATAGCTCTGCAGTCAAGCATCAGTCTTCGGATATATTGAAAAATTCCGCATGTGAAGATGCATGTGTCCAACCTCTATCAGGAGACGACTTGTTTGACATTTTGGGCATTGATTTTAAGAATACATTACTTAATAGTTGTTCGAGTAATGGTTTGAACAATGGATCAGACTGGAACAAACATAATTCGGATAAGAATTATTCTCCGTCCATAAAAAGTGAGGATGCTGCTTCCGAAATATATACTATTGGTCAAGGGAACTCGGATAGTGGCATTTCCTACGTGACTGACAGTGACCATCTCTTAGATGCCATTGTCTCTGGGGTTCACTCTTATACTAAGCACGGCTTAGATGACAATGTTTCTTGTAAGACAATGTTGTCAAATACTACTTGCTCATCTGCACCTGATGCTTCACTTCCTTATGGCCGGGTTGGGGCGCCAGATCAAATGAAGGGGGAGTTATATGGTGTTCCGAAATATTTGGCAAAAGCAGGAACAGTGAGTTCTTGCTCCTTTGTCTCTGGACCTTCCAAGAATGACTTGGGAACCTATTCCCAAAGAAGTTCTATTTATGAGTCACAAATAAGTTCATGGGTCAAAAAGTTTCATGACGTGAAGCAAACGAACAGTGTGTCTACCGGTTATTCTAAGAAATGTGATGAAGTCAGCAAAGCAAAGCGGAAGAGGCTTAAACCAGGTGAAAATCCAAGACCGCGGCCAAAAGATCGCCAAATGATCCAAGACCGTGTCAAGGAATTGAGGGAAATTGTGCCAAATGGGGCAAAGGTAAGACCTCTTTTTTGAAGCTCGAATTTTTACTTCCTTTTGAGATAAGCTGGGTTGTAATGATATTCATACATGTTTAAATTTGTCAACAGTGTAGCATTGATTCTCTTCTGGAACGCACTATCAAGCATATGACTTTCATGCAAAGTGTCACAAAGCATGCAGATAAGCTAAAACAAACAGGAGAATCGAAGGTGTGATATACCACTTGAACTTCTCTGACTCATTTGGTAGGGTGGACTTATGGACTGTACAATACTAGACAGTATTGAAAACGTAGAAAATGTTAAACATTTTGATCTGTTCTATTGTCCAACCCACACTGCATACCAAACATGCCCCTCAAGTGTTTTGCATAACTTTTTGAATCTAGCTGTACATTGGACAAATTGGACTTAGGAAGATGACAAGAGATATATATCACATTGGTGAAGTAAAGGACGTTTCAATGTGAATTTTGTATACGTAAATTTCAGGACATTACGAGAATATAAGAATTGTGAAATTTGAGTAATGTGATGAAGTGGAGAACTCCACTAGTGTTACGTACGAAAGTTTGGAATGAATATAAGACAGCTTATCTTTCTCTTTCGTAAACTTTCAGATTATTAGCAAGGATGGTGGAGTGCTTTTAAAAGATGACTTTAAAGGTGGAGCAACATGGGCTTATGAAGTTGGTTCAACATCTACGGTCTGCCCCATCATAGTCGAGGATCTGAAACAGCCCCAACAAATGCTTGTGGAGGTAATTACATGCACCTATTAGCTTACTGAATCTGTTAGTTTTTCATTAGCTTAGTGAATCATTGTTCTTTTCCATTTGTGCAGATGCTTTGTGAAGAACAGGGTTTGTTTTTAGAAATAGCTGATGTAATTAGAGGGCTCGGGTTAACCATTTTGAAGGGGCTTATGGAAAGTTGCAATGACAAGATCTGGGCACGCTTTGTTGTTGAGGTAATAGTTACTGTTGAACTCAGTTTAAATAAAAAAACGAGTTAAAGGTTTTAGATGAGATGATTCAACAAGGTACTAGAGAAAGTAGACATCTCTAGTTCTAGTTTCACAACCACTTATTTATGAAAGTTGTGTGTGTGACATGCCTTCGATAGAAAAATGAAATTCGCCTGCACGTGATGATCGGTAGTGTACTGAAGATTAAATATAAATAATTAACTTAAGAGTCTCTTCTCTAAACACTCAAGCTTTTAGATGAAATGATTCAATGGTTATACCGAGTCTTGAACATAGAAATTGGTTGATCTTGGTATGCTTTTTGTAGATACTGATTTTGTATATATATATATAATTTTTTATTTTTGTGTGTGTGTGTGTGTGTGTGTGTGGGTGTGGGGACATGGGGGAAGACACATTGAAGCTTGGCATTTGGGATTTGATCTACTTACTGGTGAACTAACATACTTCCATCTTGTTTTACATCCTCGTGTTATTTTTCATTGGAATCTCTAAACCTTTCAAATATATGCTTTGATTCAAGCAGGCAAACAGGGACGTGACGAGGATGGAAATCTTTATCTCGCTCGTTCGACTCCTGGAGCAAACTGCAAAAAGTAGCGACATTGCACCTTTCAATGACAGTAGCAATGACACCATGATGGTTCATCAATTTCAGGAAGCAGCCTCTATTCATGGTTAGCTGTTATCCACTCAATTCTTAGATTTTCGTCTGGACCAGTTAAGAGCGAGTAAAGGTCATGCTCGCCGTGATTATCAATTTTACCAGACTCGTTCCATCATATGTTCTCGCCTGATTTTCAATTTTACCAGACTCATCCCATCAGATGTTCTGATGGATACTCTGTCTTCCTATGTGCTGAAATGTCGCTGACATTACTTTGGAGCTAGAGTGACACCTACAGCTTGCAATGTAGGGAAGATTGTGTAGCACGGGACACTAAAACTAAAAAAATTGTTCATTATATTGTTGAGTCAGTTCGAGTACTATGTACGGAACATGCACTTAGAAGAGAGTAATATTAGAAGTTGGATTAGTGTATGGTACTTGTAATCAAATGCAAGTTACTGTTAGAAATGGTGAACAATTGCTGTAAGTGGTTTCCTCGTTTATTCTTAGTTTTATTGGTTGGAATGACAAGGTAGATAACTTGAAAAGGGGGAGCGGGTCGAGGGGTAGGTATTGTCTTCCATTGCCAGTGTCTTCTTGGTATACTTGTGTAGAAAAGATGGGACTATGCAATACTGTGTACTATATATAGCTATGGTGATTTGAGTTAAAAGTGTTTGATATTGACAACTTTGTGACAATATTCTTTCTTTAGGCTAAAAGAAAGAAAAATAGATTGATGGGTATGTCATGTTCAAAAAACCACAGAGCTGTCTATGGTGTGAAAGATAAATTTGAAATAAATGAATTTGTTTTGGCAATTCAAGCTTTTAAATGTGAGAAAGAGGTTGAAAACAAAATGTAAATTAATAAATTCATATTCTTTGTAATAGTTTAACATGTTTGATGAGTCGATTTAAGATGGTGTTAAATAAAGGTGGTGATATCATGACTTAAAGCCTGTTTGTTTCTAATTAAAATCAGATTTTAATTTAAGTCAAAATTAAACAATCAATATTAATCATATATTTCATGAGTTTCATAACTTTTTAATCATACATTTCAAAAATTTCTATCACAATCTACTAAAAATCTAATTTTAATCAACACCAAACACCCCCATAGTATGTTTCATTTATGAAGATTGATGTGTATGACAATTAATGAAAGAAAAAAAAATAAAATCAAAGCCCGTTAGGATATTGAGTTTTGGAATTTCATTTTAAATAGTCAATTTTATTAAGAGAAATATTTCAAACATTTCTATATATATTGATTATAGTTTTTCAATCTGAATTGTGATATTTTACCCTTAACAAAAGGTACGTTAAAAATAATATTTAAATAAACAAATTTGATGCTTTTTTAACAGTTTAAGCTTCTGGATAATATGTTTTATAAATTAAAGAAAATATTAAGGATATATTTAGTTTGTTATTTTCAATTTTGCAAAGCTCACGAAACTTGTTTGGTCTAATAATTTTCAAAATGCATTTTTAAAAATTATATCCTTAATATTTGTTTTTGAACATATATTTTTAAAAAGTTATGAGTAAAGTTTTTAAAAACTAGTTTGATTTGAAATTTTGAAAAATTATTTTAAAATAATTTCATGAAATTTGATTATTCGGTAAAATAGAAAAATTTCAAATTAACATATTATCAAGTAATAAATACATTTTAAAGTGATTGAATTTTACAATATTATTTTTGCTACAGAAGTAAAATAATAATAAAAAAAACAATGTTTTGATACTCAAAACATGATAGAATTGAACAAACATTTTACACTTCTTCATTTTCAATCTTGTTTATTCCAATGTATATTGTTTTATCTAATTTCTTTTCAGTTATGCTAGGTATCTTTTATGTCCAGAATGGAATGGGAAGGTAGCAATGATCGATATCGATAGAAAATGGCCACATCATATCAAATTGAGTACGCTTATTTTTGTATTCATGGACATTGTTGTAATAACTCGATATTTTTAAGCAGATATATACAAGCTTTTGAGTAAAGTTTAGAGTAAATTTTTGATCGGTCCTTTTGATTTTGGATAGATTTGTTCGTTTAAAGGATCCAACGAGTCTTTTATAATATTATTAGTGATATGTATGATTAAGGCCAACTAGGGTTGGCCTCTTAGATTGTAAGGGAGCTCAAAAACTAAGGGCAGCATATATGGGACATATCAATTGAAAAGTGAACAGATTGAGAGTAGTAAATCCTTTATGTTTGTTTTGTAAGATCAATTCCATGTTACTGAACAATATAAAAAGAACAAAAAAAGGGCTAAAAACTGTATATCAAATACATATTTAAAAGTTCCATCCACGTAATCACGAGTTACAGTAATACAAACTCGGGATATGATATAAATATAAATAACGTAATATGCGACCAAAAGTGTTTCACGTACAAAGAGAATTTCACGTACAAAGAGAATTCTAAGAGTATAAGCAGTCATGCCTCCTGGACATAAATTTAAGTTCAAGATGAACCAAAAGTGTTTGGTACGCTATGTTGAACGACCCAACATGAATTGATAGAATTAAAGAAGAAAATAAGTAAAATGCTAGTGTCTTTCCGTCCTCGTCGTTTTATACTAGTGGATATTCCTGTGTGATGGTTCAAGTTGCACGACCAAATTGAAAAATTCACGGACAGACGGACTGATGTTTTCACAACATAATTTCTAGGGGAAGAAAGAGTGGAAAACTTTTATTTCAAAGAATATATTCATACTGAAATGTGTATTTAGGGGTTATAAACTTATAGCATGTTCCCAATGATTTCAGACCAAACAAAATGTCTCTACATAAATCATGTTAGAGAGGACTAAAAAAGTAAGGGACTGTTCTATTTGTGTTTCAATTTTGAGTTTTGAGTGTCCATTTTGAAATTGTTGAAAATGTGTTTTTTTTGACATTTTGAAAAATTATTTTGAAAATACCCAAAACGCGTTTTGAAAATTTTGGTTTGATTATAATTGAAAACACTCAAAATGACAAATTTGTCATTTTGAGTTTTCTTTGTAAATTTTTAACTTGTTTTCAAAAACGTGTTTTCAAAAATAGGAAAGAGAACGTATTTTCACTGTTTTGATAAATCGAAAACAGAAAACGACTTGAAAACGGTAAAGAGAACAAACCCTAAGTTTCTAAAATCATGTTATGTAAATGCATTGCTTAAAAGTAAGTTTGACTTATTTTTAAGCATAGAGAAACATGAAATTTTGTGTTTTGCGTTAAGAAAATGGGACGAATAGGCATTTATTCATGCTTTAGAATGATGAGGAGAATGATTTCGAAGTAGTCAATTAGTTAAGAAGCTATTAACTTCATTTAATCGTAGCGAAGTAGATTTGTATCTCATATAAAAGCCACTAGTAATCATAGTGACAACATTGGATGACACATTTGTATCGTACTGATCAACAACTGAACAACTAGATCAAAATTCTTTAGTTGCACGTGCGATCTAATCATGGAGGTTAGTAGATTTAATGCATTCAAATCTCTAATCACAATGGAACATACAACTTAGGCTATTATGTTCAAATATAATCCAATTCTCAAATGGCTAATATTTCTCATTAGGAGAATTCAACGCAAGACATTGTCTAGCAAGGCTTAAAAACTGTGAATGATACAAAAGGCGAGTGACGATGATTTGATTCTTAATTTTCAATAGTATTGTGTAAGAGAGGACTCAAAGCACTATAATACTATCGAATGCAGGTTTCACTGAAGTGAAGAGAAGGGTGCTAGATCCATTCTGGTCAAGGGGATCTATATAATATGATTAGACTCCATGCATTTCGAGAAAATGAATCTATTATTTTGTTCCTGTCTGTATTTTTCGTCTCTTGCATATATAAGTAACCAGTCTACTCACACCTTAAGTCTATTTCCTATTTCCTTTTAGTTTTGCGTATATGCAATTGAATTTGAATCCGGAAATTGGGAAAAAAAACTATTTTCAAGCGTGAAATGGCTAAAAAATTCACTAGACACGTCGAAAAAGTTACACAAGAAGATCCAAGGAGGGATTTATTCACTAAAAGTTGAGTTTGCACTTACCTTAGTTTCAATTTTGTATTACTTGCAGCCTCTGTACAAACGCATTGGTATATTTGCAATGTGGGCTATCATCACAGTAGTGGGTGTCTTTGAATTCTCTGTTGGTAAGTTGCTAAAAACTGTGCATTTTCGGAGTATAATTATCTGACCTTAAGTATTGCTAAACATTTGTTTCATAATGTTCGGGTCCAATCGTTCTCATCCTGATGAAAACGCCCTTATTAGTCAAGCCTAATTTAAGACGAGCTGATTCCATCAAATATATATAGTTCTTTTTTGGCGGCTGTGGCATCAACATTCATACAATTCCTTCCAAAAGTGATGGCAAGTCACGACTATGGAATATTAATTTTCAAACAGACATTCTGTCTATTGTTGTATCTGGTATTATAACTAACGAAATATTCGAGTTGGCCCATTCGAGGCTATTAATCATTTTCATCGGTGCATCCACTTCCTTGATTGTAACATTCTCCTTTGTCCTGTATGGGACGGTGAAGATCTACACAAACTTGCTGCTGGAAACATAAAGAAGCTTGGGAATTTCTTGGAAGGTACAATATTTTCAGCATTTACAAGCGAAGTTAAAATCTTTTTTATTGTATGGTCTGATATCGTATAAGCATATTACTAGAACTCTGCACACAAACAAATTCTCTTAAACTTTTCGTTGTGTTCAGAGTTTGCAGCCAAGTTTTCCAATACATCATCATCAGTAGCAGAATCCCAAGATGACAGATCATTTATATCTGGCTTGAACAGTGTTCTTGATTCAGAAAACATCGAATAAACCTTGGTAGGTGAACCTTTCTCCGTTAAAGCAAATATCTTCATACTAATATCACTGATTTTGAAGGATTTTTATTGGCAGCTAATTTTGCAAGTTTGGAACCGGGGCGTGACCAGCTCAAGCATCGCCATCCATGGAAACAATATCTCATAATGGGAAATTTGACGAGGCTATGTGCCTGCATGCTCGAAGCCCTCAGAGGAAACCTAGACTCCAAATTCATGTAAATTACAATCCCTTCCAACTGATCACCGAGTTTTGTTGTTAATCATAATTCCTAGATATTTGCTAACATTTTAACCTTCCGCGACAACTGCCATAATAAGTCCATGCCAAAGTTTTTGCTGATGCCAGCCTGTGAAAGAACAATACTAGAAACACAACAAAGAATTCTGCTATGAACGTCTAAGAATGCTTAAAGTCCATACGGAAACCTAAAAAAATTTCTAGGCTCCACGCGGGACAATCTACAAAATTTAGGACTGTCTCTTTAGTTAGTAGATGTTTTATGAAAGTCTTTGATCGTTCGAGTATTTCGTAAGTGCAAATGGGATGGATATTTATTTACTTATCCACTACACTGTCGAGTATTGTGAAATAAATATGTCGTAAAGTGAATAACCATCCATACATCTAATTGATACAAATTTGATCTACTATTGCAGGCACCAGAGGAGATGAACGGTATCATTCAAGAGGCACTTTAAGAAATGAGTTCAGAATCTGGAAAAGCACTAAAACAACTAGACAGGGCTACTGAGACCATGACTAGGCCATTCTCCTTATCTGCGAGTCGAGAACCTGAAAATCTAGTTGAAAAACCTAAAATCTTCACTTAGTCCCTGTTTGCCTCCATTTTTCTAAAACTCATTTTTCCTCAATCTAATTTTCAATCATACATTTCATGGGGCCAAAAAATTTTATCAACTTTTCAACCCCAAATTTCATCAACTTTATTAAAATCTACTAAAAATATGATTTTTATCTAAACCAAATAGACAAGCAATATCAGTTAAGAGTTAGGACCAAAATGGAGTTGAAGGAGATGAATCCAAGAAAGAAAGCAGAATTCTTATTTTAGTGAATGAACCATCTATGGCTAATCAAGAAGCTTAATCTTCTGTTCAAGCTAGAAGTAAAAAATTTCGTAGGGTAAGTGTTAGTAATTTAACAAAACCTTCTATATGTAGAAACAAAATCATATTTGATTGGATCCCATATCGCTTAAATATGAAAATTTTAATGCTTGAATAACTTCTCTTGATAAGATTGACGTTGATGTTTAACGATGCAACCACAACACTGTATGGTATTAGAGTTGAAGGAGCTCAAACTAGAATTTCGATGCATCAAAAGTTCAAACAAGCTATTGAATTTCAAGATTGAGGATTCAAATAATCTATTGAAGGCATTTATTCTACACTACATAAATATGAAAAAAAAATTAATCGAAAACAATAACCAATATGTAATGATATGCATATGCTATTCATCTTAACAAGGTGTCGACCTATCAGATGAAACTTTAAGACTATAGATACAGATAATAGAAGTTGTGTCAACTTTCTTTTCAAATTGATTACAGTGGTAAAAGTATGGTTGCTAATAAATTTAGAGTTAATTGCATTCAATTGACTACAACATTTACAGAGAAACCGTGTGATAGGAAATTAATTTTCTTGATGTGGTTTGTTCAGAGATGGCAATGGTCATGCCAGGAAATTTAGGGTGGCAAGATGGGATTAAATTATCCTATTTTAAATGCTGTATTCTCTTTTACTTATTTATTATTTTCTAAAATAAAATTTAAATAAACGTTAAAAATAAAAGTCAAGACAGTTATCTCATTGGACGGGACTAGATAGTTTCCCATCATCGTGCCTCCACATTTGCTTCACTACTCAAAACCAGAAACTACTCTTTTAGTCCAATCAAACAACCGAATAGTGAGAATCTTCGATTCAACTATGGCTTCCTCGGGTGAGCCAATTTCTTCTCCCTCAAATCTCCCTTCATCACTACCAGCAAAATCCGACCAAATCCACGTGTTCTGGCACGAGGGCATGCTGGAACACGACATGGGCAAAGGAGTTTTCGACACAGGAATGGATCCTGGTTTTCTTGATGTCCTAGACAAGCACCCTGAGAATTCAGACAGGGTGAAAAATATGGTGTCCATTCTTAAAAAGGGACCCATTGCACCTTTCATTTCTTGGCACCAAGGAAGGCCTGCCCTCATCTCTGAATTGCTTTATTTTCATACTCAAGGTAAAATTTTGTCCTGATTTTTACATTTACTTGGTTGTTCTTATGTTTTGTTATTGGGCATTTTCCTCTGAACTTCTATCGTTAGTCAAATCAGCGTATCCATTAGTTTCTCTGGACGAATAGACTAATGGGGTAGACATTTATATAGTTTAGGTACTAGATCGATATTGACATTTTGAAGTTTAGCAACTATTTGCGAGTTATAAAAATTGTGCACCAATGTGTGTGTTAAGAGATTGAAGTTAAATAAGTAACAGCTTAAGCTTTTAGTTGAAGAAGTACAATTTGGAAGATATGGGATAGCTTTAAGCTTGATTAAGATGGGGAGATCATAAGGTTGAGAGTTCGAGAAGTCCTCTTTCTTGTTGCTTAAACTGATCATGAACAATTTGTGATCAAGAACAACTTCCACCGAGTTGCCAAGTTAAAGACAGATCCGGGTAGTGAAGGTATGAAGGAATAAATACATTTATAATTGAAATATGAATAGGGAATTGTGCTTAGTAAGTCACATACATTTTAATTGTTTGAATTTATAGGTTCCAAGAAGGTATCTTTTGATTTGAACCTTCAACAAGTACAAATATTTCCAAGTCTTAGTGAAGAAATGTGCAAAATAGATTTTTATATTCTACAGAAGGTCGTAATTAATGTTAGCACATAATGTGGATTAGCTCTGTGTTAACTTCTACGAACTTTAGAGCAGAAAATTACAGTAAGAAACAATTCCAATTATGTTCAATAATTGGCTTTGCTCTTCTGTTTCATGTACGCAAGGTTTCTTCCATAGTTTTCACTGTTCACTTTACATTCATACTTATATAGACATGAAAAAATAAAAATAAAAATTGACTTTGAAAATTAAGTGTTGACACTGGTGTAAATTAGTTGTGGGCAATTATTCTTGACAGTATTTGAAGTTGGATTGAGTTTGAGGCTGAAATTTTTTGCATTTCCAAATTTTTCAGATTACATAAATGAACTGGTTGAGGCGGACAGAAATGGGGGAAAGCTCATTTGTGCTGGAACATTCTTAAATCCTGGATCATGGGATGCTGCACTTGTTGCTGCTGGCACCACATTATCAGCAATGCAATATATCCTTGATGGGCACGGAAAAATTGCTTATGCATTGGTTAGGCCGCCAGGTCATCATGCTCAGCCTACTCAAGCAGACGGATACTGCTTTCTCAATAATGCTGGTCTTGCCGTACAGCTCGGCCTCGATTCTAGGTTTAAAAAAGTTGCAGTTATCGACATTGATGTCCATTACGGGAACGGAACTGCGGAAGGTTTCTATTGCTCTGATAGGGTTCTTACTATCTCCCTTCATATGAATCATGGTTCGTGGGGTCCTTCTCATCCACAGACGGGAAGTGTAGACGAGCTTGGTTCAGGAGATGGCTTTGGATATAATTTGAATATACCTCTGCCAAATGGAACTGGAGATAGAGGGTATGCGTATGCTATGGCCAAGTTAGTTGTTCCATCCGTAGAGAAGTTCAAACCCGACATGATTGTTTTGGTCGTTGGTCAAGACTCCAGTGCAGTAAGTTGAATGCTTTCTGAAGCTAATTGAACCATATATTGCCTTGTTCACTATGCATTAGGAATATTAGGCTTAAAGAGGCAAATTTGTAATACACAGGTAGGTAAGTTGGTGCATTTAGCCCAAAGTAAAAATAAGAATGCAATATGGTGCATTATTAGCAATTGAAGATATAACTTATCTTGATTCACTTGTCTTTTGTTTTTGGTACATTATGCCTCCTCAAATTTTCTCGTTTACAGAATTAGATATAGTACTTATTGTATGTTCTTGAAGGGATTCTTTGGGTGGTGGTGAGGCAGCACTGTTCTGTATTAATTTTATTTGAGATTCTTTTATGATCTCTCATCGACATTTTTTATATTTCTTCACATGTTACTTATATTAGAGAAAGGACACGTTAATTTATTTGAATTTAGTCTTCTACCTGCCACCTCATGTGTATTTTGATTCCTTTTTATCGATGGCTTGATGCATGGACAAGTTTTAGAAATGTGTGGCAATGAGAGTTGAACCCAACTCTTTTGCTTGCCCTAATACCATATTAAACCACATCATCTAACAACTGAATATATCTCCTCTCTAATAACTTAAGCTTTTAGACGGGGTCGTATTAGAGCAGAAATAATTCTGGGGTTCAAATCTCGTTACTGGCCACTTGTAAAATTTTTACGTGTCTGATCTTATATCAAGTATTCTCGCTTTTACAGCTTAAACCATTAGTCGTTAGGTGATGATGTTCAAAAATTCGAAAAAACAGCTCATTATGCAAGGGAGAAATGGTTTATTTATTTCAAGCACTTTATAAGAAAGAAATGCCACATCATTTCTCTATTTTGTATCATCTCAATGTATCTTAATTCCTTGTTTCAGTTTGATCCGAATGGAAGGCAATGCCTGACAATGGAAGGATATAGGGAGATCGGACATAAAGTTCGCAAAATGGCTGACAAGTATTGCGATGGACGTATCTTGATCGTCCAAGAAGGTGGATATCATGTTACATATTCAGCTTATTGTTTGCATGCATGCAACTCTTGAGGGTGTGCTCAATATGCCATATCCCTTAATATCTGATCCTATTGCTTATTACCCGGAAGATGAGGCCTTCACGATTGAAGTTGTTGAATCCATGAAGCGATATCAAACGGATAAGGTGCCCTTCTTAAAATAGTTAATGTCAGTATGCTTAGTTGTTGCTATCTTGAGATTGCAGGGTGTAATAAATTGTGTTCATGTAAATTATATATAATCTATAGTGCTTTTCGATATTATATAATATAACTTGGAATTGTTGGCCAAACTTCTTTCACTTTTAATTCATTAGGCTTGCCAAATGTTGGCAGTTTTATTCATCTAAAAGATAAAAATCAGATTAGGCGGGATGCAATTCAGACGGACTAGCAGTTCTTCGAGGCTCAGGAAAAGAACCTCAATAGTTATCTTTTGCCTTTCAAGTAGCCTAGAAAGAGCCACTCAACACCATTTGCCTATCTGTCCGAGTAGCATTTCTCCGTGGCTTGAAAAAAGAAATTTACCAGTTGTCTTTTGCATTCTAAGGAGTCAAACGCAGCCTAGAAAGATGCTACTCAATTGACACCATTTGCCTTTCAGTGCAACTAGCATTTCTTCAAGACTTGGAAAAAGAACTAGACCAGTTGTCTTTTGCCTTCTAAGGAGTCACACGCAGCCTAGAAAGATGCTACTCAACAACATTTTCTTTTCAGTCCAACTAGCATTTCTTCAAGTTTGGGTAAAGAACTTCACTTGTTATCTGTTGCCTTCTAAGGAGTCAATGCATCCTAGAAAGATTCCATTCCACACCATTTCTTTTTCAGTCCGACTAGCATTTCTCTGAGGCTTGGAAAAAGAACTTCTCCAGCCGTCTTTTTCCTTTTAAGGAGTCAAATGCAGCCTAGAAAGATCTTACTACACTAAAAAGAGAAAGTAATGGATCATACTGGGATGATATGTTGTATTTATCTTGCATTTTGGACATAGAGCACAAATACATTTGTTGAATAAGCTGCAAACATTGATTCATTCAACTATATGCTTTGTCAAGGTTATTAACCAGGTAGTTGTGTCCTTATGTTGTAATTGTTACATCCAATGCATGTAAAAATGTGGTGTTTTGGCTCGTTTTGGATCTTTCTTTTATTTGTTCCTTGTATCCCAAGTGTTACAGAACAACAATTACTTAAATATACTAAATCCACCCTTTCGTTGAAAAAGCATGTATGATTGACCGGGATCAGGAGTGATTCTAGCTTCCTGTAGATGAGTTATAATTTGCAATACGAAAGTTGATTTTCTTGATCAAGTACTTACCGTGTATAAGTCTTGTCGAGAAACGAAGACAAACGAAGCCTTATTTCCACAAGTCTAGGATATGCTATATCACTCATTCTTGGTCATTATGCTTGGTTTATTGCTAAGAGCCTTTTTGGTAACAATTAAAATTCAATTAAAATTGAAAATATGATCGTTATTAAGTCTTACTCGTCTAATAAAAGTCAACAATAACTACTAGTTTTTTAATTTTAATCTGATTTTAATCTCTATCAAACAGGCTCTAAATCTAATAGAGATATAGGGCAAAACTAGGCATGAAGTGAGTGGAAGTTGAAATTTGGGGGTCTACGTACGTGTGTGTGTGTTTGAATCTCATTAAAATGGGAATATAATTTTTGGAATAGTGATTGATGAGAGAATGTGTGGTGGAAAAGTGATGAATTTTTTTTATATTTGTGTATCATATTATTTTATTTGGAGACTGTGTGGTTAAAAAGGAAGAAAGATAATTTTTTTTATATATATTGCTAGCATTTGGTTTGCTTTTTTAATAACGAGACAAGATTTATATTGTTTTTTCCTCAAACTCATTTTTAATTACAAAATTTATAGGATTCACAACTTGTAATCATGTAATTTTATCTATTTTTATCAAAAATCTGATTTTATCAAAATTAAATGTTGACTTAATCTTGTTCAATACTTATATGTTGTGGTGTCAAAATTGGTGAGTTCGTACAAATTTCCATTTTTATTTTTTATTTTTTTATGAATTGAATACGGACTTGAATAAAAAAGTTAAGAAAAAAACTGAATATTGTTTCAAGTAAGCCTATCGGAATTTTTACCTCTAGAGAAATTTTTTTATATTTATAAATCAGGTCAATCTTCGAATATTTTCAGGTTGGATTGTTCAATTTCCAACACAGCTAGCTTATTAAAATTACAGAAATATTTTGGGTTTAAATATAAGATTATTTAATTAAAAAATATGTGATTGAAAATAAAGTTTGAAAAAAATGAATTTTATAAGAGATTATAACTTCCTTCCTTCTCTCGAACCTTATCTCCAAGCTGGCATTTATCAAGAAACAAAAGGAAATGAGAATGTTTTCATTTTCGAAAATCAAAGACTTCACATCAAACCGTCACATAAATTGTTGGGAAAATTTGTTCATTTTACAGTCTTCAAGGTGTTTTACAACATCACTAAGTGTAATTGTCATTATATCCTGAGAAGTGTTTTGCCCGAACCATATTGTACACCATAATTCGCAACACTTTAAGGAAAGTGACATTAAAACATCCAAATACAATAATTAATTTGAATAAATTTAGTCAATTCTATTCACCTCTTATTGAAGGTTGAACTCCAACCTTGAGTACCCCCACCGCCTCGCCCCTAGAGCATTGTGGAGGAGGTAAATCGCGGGATGTGCTTCAATAGACCAGGGTACAAGAATTGTCATACTGGAGCCCACAAAGAGTCCAATTCCAAACCTTGTTAGAGGCAGGAATAGAACTCTCACACTGCGGCTGACAGCTCAACTGAAACTATCTCACTCATATTCTTTACACCACTGAACTATGTCCCGAGGTCAAACCATTCATGTCACTATATATTAGCCAAAAGGCTGTAGGCATGCCATACTAATTGTAAACATTTCTAAGGTAACCACTAAACCACCTGGCAATGCTTT
>CAIGRO010012855.1:0-10157 GCA_903798355.1 Fraxinus baroniana
TACGCATGTCATTCACCAAAACATCTAAGATTTCAAAAATGACACATTAAAAACGAAAATGAAATAAAAAGCTAGCCAACATACATTTGAACTCAATCTGAAAGCTGGGCCTTTGTTTTTTGAGCTTGGTAACCTAAAGAACAAAGATTTTTTGCACAAGAAAGATTAGATGATGGAAACTTCACAATTCACAATTACTTCTCATTATCATTGTGAGAAAATGACATAGTAATTGAAATCAAATGAAGTAAATTACTTACGGGGTGAAGTTGAGGATAAAACTGGGTGGAACGGGAATGATTTTGAAGGAAAGCACAGGCAGATTGGAGTTCCATGTTGGATTTGGGGAGTATATTTGTGGGGTTTTGCGGGTGGGGATTTTGCTTGCTAAAATGTTCCTAAAACCCTTTGCCACAACTCAGTCGAGTCTATAGTTTGGTTTGGTGTATTATGAGCTGAGCCAACTCAGTTTTCCCGGGTCCCAAGAAGAACTCGGTTGAAATTTTATATTATTTTTTATCCTTTAGGATATGTTTGAGCCATATTATTTTGGAAGAATGTATTCTGGAATAGTAAATTGATAGAGAATGTATAGTTGAAAAAGAAAGAAAAGTTACTGATGTGATGAAAAATATTATTTATTGAAAAATGTGTGATTAAAAATGAATAGAATAATGAGAATGAAATTTTTAATATGTATCAAACAGAGAATTAAGGTCAAAATTATATTAGCTCGTCGTTTGTTCATTCTTAACTCATCACAAAAAATAGAGAGATGCATTATTACACTTGAGCTTCTTCTAGTTACACTTCTACTTGTAAGGCTTGAGACTTGCCTTGTTGCCACGTCTCAAACCTTTTTTTTTTTTTTTTCCTAAAATTAATGAAGTTTTACATGTTATAAATATTAAAAAATCTAGGGCAATATAGTAGTTTGCATTTGATTTGTATTTTGTTAATGTTGATAAAAATTTGAACAGAAAATGTGGATTTGATTATTGTTAACTATCGAGACACTGTGCAAAATTTGAGAATATTTTTTAGCTTAGGCAATATCTTCTAAGATTGTATAAAAAGTAACCAAAAAATTTTGCTTGAAAACGAAACTTTCGCACGATAACGAAATATCCTATCATAACTCTGAACAACATTATATGACACTACATGAGTAGAAAACAAAAAACCCATTGCTAACATAAATTTTAATTATAAGTTCGAGTGAAAAATGATATTACAACTTGTTTTATTTGAATTCGATATCAAAAAATGTTTCATGGGACTTAAACCAAAAGAAGGTGTTTCAGTACGTTCATCACAAGATATTTCTAGATATCAATAGACTCAATGTCAGATAACTGTCAAAAATTATAAATCCGAAAACACAATATGTGTCCTAACTAAACATTCGTAACTTCAAATCCTTGATTTCGTTTAAAATCCTTTGTGTCCATTGTACATAACTAGCAAATGCAAGTTTTAAAATACTCAAAAGTCGAAAGAGTATTGAATGAGCATTAAGCTCCTGTTTGGTGCACATTATTTTCAAAAGAATGCATTTTTTTTTGTTGATGTGATGGGGAATATGTGGTTGAAAAGTGAGGAAAAGTTATTGATGTGATAGAAAATATTATTTTATTAAAGAATGTGTGATTGAAAATGAGTAAAAGAATGAAAATGAAAAAAAATGTGGCCCAAANTGGTTGAAAAAGAAGGAAAAGTTATTGATGTGATGAAAAATATTATTTTATTAAAGAATGTGTGGTTGAAAATGAGTAGAAGAATGAGAATGAAAAAAAATGTGGCCCAAACAGGCTATAAGTATATATCTGAAAGAGTGAATACAAGTAGTGATGTCAAATTGCGATGCATTTGATAGAAAGGAATTAAATTCAAACACAATTACGGGCTTAAGGTTAAGTCATTAGATTTTACCCTCTGGCTTCTGACAATCCGATCCAACCATCAAAGAATGCAAATAAAAGATCATTTCTAAGCAGCACACCCTAATCTCAAATGTGTCCATTGAGCATCGAGCATTTCACAAAGGCCCTCGAATTCGAATCATTTTAATTCGGTATGTCGTCCTAATAATCAAAATTTATAGAGTTTCTATTCATTTTCCTGTTAAACAAGTAATTATTATTATTGTTGTTGACCTCGAAAAATGGCTCCGACACGTGGCCAACAGAATAAGCCTTCAAGTCAGCTCTTTCCTGCACACGTAGCACGACGTCAGTCACCCGTGGCATTTCCCGGAGGGGTTGGGAGCGGCCACGGGCACTCCGATGGTCAAGTCAGTTTATGTTCAACGGAAAAATAGTACGTCGACAATGGAATACCCGTCGGGAAGTGGTTGATATAAATGTGTGCTAATAGGGTGTCAATATGTGAGGGAGAGAATAATACCAATTTTATAATATAGTTGGAGTAAAAATGGGATTCTAATCCTTCTTCAGGCACAAGGAGGTAGTATTTATACTAAATATGTGAAGAGGAGAGCCGTTAGATGAGGGGACACGTGTTATCGGATCCTCATTGCTTGTCCCATTCTAGATGTCAATATGTCTTTCCATAGGTTGGTGACACCGAATGTTCCTGACAAAAGTAGCTGAATTGACCGTTTGGGTCCTGCCACACGTTCCATCAGTCAGGGATTTGACTTTGGAAAGATTCGTTGTAAGAGATCTTTGCAGAGGCGAGACAGGTATAGAATTGTAGAAGCGGAGTACGAGCATTTGCATCCGCATTATATTGCAGATGAGTTCGGATCTTTGGCTGGCGGCTGTTTAGTTTGTCCCCACGCAATCGCTCCGGTTTATGTAATCAGTTCGTCCCATGCGCAATCACCTCGGTCGACACGTGACTCGGTGCGGGCCATCCCCTGCGACACGTGGCGGATGAGGTGACAGATCTGACAGACCCGTAACAATTATTATTTATTTATTTTGAATTTTCAGGGCTCAAGATATATCAAAATATCTAATCCACCTTGCCAAGCAAGGCTGACCACACCAATTTTTCACCAACGCACTAAGGAGCGGCCATTGCTATCGATCCTAATTTCATTGTCACACTTGCTCTAGCAACAAGAAGATAGAAAATAAGAATTTGCTAAAAATAGCTCTTTAAACTTCGCAGAAAGTAATAAGATATTGAAATGCAAAGCTTAGGGGTTGTTCTCTTTGTATTTCAATTTTGTGTTTTGAATTTTGAATTCATTTTGAGTTTTGTGTTTTGAGTGTCCATTTTGAGATTGTAAATGTGTTCTTTTTATCATTTTGAAAAATTATTTTCCAAAAAAAAAAAAAATTTTGTGTTTTGTGTTTTGAAATTTCTGAAAATGCGTTCTTTTTGCCATTTTTAAAAAACTGTTTCTGAAAACATAAAAATGGAAAACGCGTTTACTTTGACGTTTTGAATTTTTTTAATAATATTTTATTCAAAAAATTTGATTATTCAAAACAAATTAAATGGTTTAATGTTAATATAGTATTAAATAACATATAAATTTGTAGTTGGTGAATTTTGAAATGTTTTTTACAAATATTAAAAAACAATCTAAATTACATTTGACAAAACAGTTCAATCAATACGATTAAAAGTTTACGTGTTTTTGAAGTTGGTGAATCTTAAAATATTTTTTTCCATATATAAAAAACACAACCTAAATTAAATTTGTCAAGTCCTTATTTTTGTCCTTGTACGTAACTTGTGACAAGAATTAACTAACATCAAGTATCAGAGGCCAACCATCAAATACCCAACATGAGTTAGAATAAACATAGCCGTGCATGCAAGCAAGAGATCATAACATAAATCATATGAAACTGAATGTTTCACTTCCAATCCGTGAATGTGATTTAAGAATTAAATACTTGGTACTAAAAAACTCCACAAAATTGTGCTAAGCATTTCAAGGGCAGCCATTGCTATACCGTACATGGCAGCAAAGGCGAAACTAACAAAAGTACTAATTGCAATGGCAAAAATATGAACGATGACTGATTTGTATCACAGTGCAAGGCCAAATATGACATTGGTTGCAGCACCAGTTCTGCAGGAATCAGCAACATCTTGCACAAGGCTAGAGGGCAAAAATGAATAGGATAGAAGAAATCAGATTCTAGAAAGAAAATTGATGCTATAAAAAGAATGTAGGGATCAAATGACATTGTTGTGTGAAGACATAAAAATAGTTCAGGAAAATTCCCTAATTGCTTGGCTGCAACAAGCTTGGATGCTATAATTCATCCCAATGACAAGCCTGTTGTAGGTAAACACTTAGATGGAGTAGCACAATCCATGAAAGTAGTATCATAGATAGGTATATTGCAGTGGTTAAGCAATGACAATAACCAAGGGTATCTTTCTTCTATGAACCTAAAGGACCACAAGTATGATTGAACCACATTATATTCAGAAGAAAATTCTGATTGGTTAGACTCAAAAGTACCCTATTTAGAAGGAGCAATTGCAGAACTCAAATTGCTAAAAGGGGGCGGTACGAAGACAAGATGACGCTCTCTTACACGACATAGGATCGGGCGACCAAGAAATGCAAGAATAAGAGGCTAATCAGAGAACATAGAGATATCTTCATTCAGGAGATGGACATTCACTGATAGGACTTGCAATTTTCTCCCATGAAACCCAGGGAGCATTATTCGATCCAATTACAAGATTTACCCATTTTTCATGAAATAAAAGCCTCGTATTGCTAGCCAGCAAGCGAAAAGAGAAAGATTGGAGTTTTAAGGTTGATTGAAGAGAGCTGTTAGAAAAAATATTTACTAAGACTGGTCTCTCCATCACTTTAGCATGGATGAACTTGCCAGGTAATTGCTACTCCCACAGTCATAAGAACAATTGAGATAATAAGCTGATTTTTCAATGCTGGTTCAATTTCCTTAACAGCCTTGATTTCAAAAATGTCTATAGCAAAAAGGGTGGTAATTAAAGCAAACGGGGATTCCCGTGGAACTAATAAGTAGTGGATAACACATTGAAGTGAAGTATCAAGTAGGTGAGTGTAAATGTTCTGTTAGTAGTAGAAAAAGGGACCTTTGACATTACAATCTCATCACTCAAAGGGAAAAAGTATAGCATATTACTAAATGGATTATAATGGACAGCCAAGTTAGATAAAGAATCCAAATTCCTAAAGCACCATAAACTACATTGACAGGACATTTGAACTTATTCAATTTACTAAATGGAAACAAAGCCGAGAATGTGACCACCTCAAGGCCTTCACTGTTGAGTGACATAGACTGCTTCCTTTGAATAAATACATTCCAAGTTCTTTTCTACATTCACTGAGAAGTTCTTTTCAGGAAATCC
Organism: Fraxinus baroniana; assembly: GCA_903798355.1. NCBI lineage: Eukaryota > Viridiplantae > Streptophyta > Magnoliopsida > Lamiales > Oleaceae > Fraxinus > Fraxinus baroniana. The sequence continues at coordinate 5,341 of CAIGRO010012855.1, forward strand.
ACAGTGAGGTTGCTCTCCCTGAAAGGACAAGTGGCTATCAGATATAAACTTGACTGTCAAATTAAAGGGAACGAAAAAGGTAATTCAATCATTCTATTCAAATCACAACCCATGAAATCTTCAAACTCTCATAGACATTACACATTTACAACTGTTAGTTATTATCAATGTAGTCAATTACCTTCATATACTGCAAATCAAGTTCTTTGGCTCCAATATGTGCATCCATTTCAAAAAGTTCATAAAACTTGCCCATCTAGTTCAACAACAATGGCACAATTTCAGTCTAAATGTACAAGAAAAGGCACCCAACCAACCTGAAGGCACTATGGAAAATCAAGAGCAATCTTGAGCAGAGAAATTAGATCACTGCAATCACAATCTGCAATCACAATCAAGAGCAATCTTGAGCATATTACGATCTAAAAACCATGAGCAGAGAAATTACTTACCATCACTGCAATCACCGCCAGTCACCACCACCACGGCCTACCATCACAACCACTGCAATCAACCCAACCAAAATCAAAAAAACTAAAAACCATGAACAGAGAAATTACTTACNAATTACAAGAACAGAAAATCAATGTTATATAAATGTACACACAAATATATATACCACTGCAATCAACCAATCACCACTACTGCAATCACCGCCAGTCACCACCACCACGGCCTACCATCACAACCACTGCAATCAACCCAACCAAAATCAAAAAAACTAAAAACCATGAACAGAGAAATTACTTACCATCACTACAATCACCGCCAGTCACCACCACAACGGCCTACCATCGTAACCACTGCAATCAACCCAACCAAAATCGAAAAAACCAAAAACCCTGAAACCACAGCAGCGTCGTAAAGAATGGGTCGCGACGCTGCGTTCACGGAAGAATCGCCTACGCTGGCTCATCTCCTTCGCGGGCGTCGACAAGGAAGAACCGACGTCCAGAGGGAAGGAAGAGAGATGATGGATTGGAAGGAGAGGGGAAGAAATTGGAAGTCGGCCGTGGAAAAAATAGTAAAGAGAACGCGTTTTTGTTATTTTGGAAAATCGAAAACAGAAAACAACCCAAAACAGGCAAAGAGAACACCACCTAAGAGATGCATATGCTAACCTTGAGCCGAAGCACGGTAAAGAAATTAATAATTTGATAAACAATTATAAGAAGTCATATTCAGAATGGGTTTTCATATTAAGGTATTTTTCATTTAAAACCCGTCACTTTCCATGCTTTTTGATGTATGTGTTGGTTCTTTTCTCAAGTTTGTTTATCTGTTTATTCATTTATTTATTTTCAATTGTGCTATTTAAGGTGTGGCTCTGATACCAAAGAATTCTTACTGGATTGAGAAGTTTTAACTGTGAATCAAAGGTTAAGATAAATCATGCATCAGGTTTTATCTTAAGTACAAGTAAAACTGGCTCTAAGATAAGCCAAGACGATATTGGAAAATTATGTAAAACCCGTCCCTTTCATATTAAGGTATTTTTCATTTAAAACCCGTCCCTTTCCATGCTTTTTGATGTATGTGTTGGTTCTTTTCTCAAGTTTGTTTATCTGTTTATTCATTTATTTATTTTCAATTGTGCTGTTTAAGGTGTGGCTTTGGGATTTTGATGTATGGGTTGGTTCAAAGAAATTATTGATAGAAGATTTCGCTTAATCTTCATTTACTGATTATTCTGTTGTTGTGGGCAATGTATTTCTTCAGCAAGTCCATCTTAAAGAGGTATAAATAATTGTATAATCTGTCTATGTTTTCTTGTCTTCATTTTTGTGTTGTGTCTTAGCTTGTTTTACTTCTGTTTTGTACCTGAGTTGAAAGTTCAATGCGAATGAACATGATCTTTTGGCACCAAAATATTGCAGATAGGATGAGATAACAAAATAGTATAATATAGTTGAGAAGCAAACACATAAACATAATTGGGAAATATGTGGGTTAGAATTTGGGTATGATATGAATTCCTTGTTGAAATAATTGAAGAATTCTAATTGTAGAGTATGTCAAGAAAAAATCAATTTGGAATGCTATTGGAGTCCTACGTCAAGTTGAAATTCTATTTTGGAAGCCCATTGGGAGTTGGTAATTGGTATTAAATTTGAAGAAGAGTTCGAGATAGAGAAAACAATTTGGGAACAAAAAAAATTATTTTTTTCGGGGCATGGGTGCTACGGCGCCGGTCTTGCGCTGGGGGTGCCCACCGGCCTGTTTTGGGTTTTCCATGTTTTTTCCTTCTTTTTTATTTTGGACTTAATTTTTTAGCATCATACTTCATCAAGACGTCCCCTACATGTTCCCTATAAATATTATGCTCTTCTATACAATTTTATAGTGTGAGAAAAGTAATTACTAGCTTTTAATATCAATAGTATATTTCTCTATTATTGTTCATGAGTCAATAAAATTTTATAATTTCTCTACCATATTTTCCTGTCTTCTTTTATGCTTTTACTTGTGATCAAATACTCTATTATTGTGTCATATAACTTCAACATCATAATCCAATGGTTGGTTTCATAATAAGTGGTATCAGAGACTAGGTTCAATAGTTCCGCATAACGCAAAGTTTGATTTGTTTGAGATTTTTGTTTGTAATGACTTCCATGAAGTATGACATTCCGCTTCTGGATCGAAGTACTAAATTTTCGCTATGATAGGTTAAGATACGTGTAGTATTCGCACAGGAGGATTTTGATGATGCGTTGTTGGGAATTGACAAGATGCCCTCAACATTGACCGCGAATGAGAAATTACGGAAGGATAAGAAGACAGTTTCTCACATTAATTTTCATCTATCGAATACCATTGTTCAGGACGTTTTGGAGGAGGGTTCAGCAACTGCTTTATGGTTGAAGTTAGAGCAATTGTGTATGACTAAAAGTCTTACAACCAAGTTGCATCTCAAGAAGTGTTTATACTCCCATCAAATGGCAGAAGGAGGATCACTTGAAGATCACCTGATTGTATTTAAAGAGATCGTCGCTGATTTTGAAACTTTGGAATTAAAGTATGATGAAGAAGATTTGACATTGATCCTATTGTTTTCGTTTCTAGCTTAGTTTTCTTTATTTAGAGAAACGATCTTGTATAGTCAAAATTACGGAAGGATAAGAAGACAGTTTTTCACATTTTTCTTCATCTATCGAATACCATTCTTCAAGACATTTTGAAAGAGGGCTCAACAACTGCTTTATGGAGCAATTTTACACGACTAGAAGTTTGACAAGCAAGTTGCATTTCAAACAACATTTATACTCTTATCGAATGGTAGAAGGAGGATCATTGGAAGATCACTTGACTATATTTAAAGAGATTGTCCCAAATTTGGAAACTTTGAAAGTAAAATATGATGAAGAAGATTTTGCATTGATCCTATTGCGTTTGTTGCCTTTTTCATTTTCTTTATTTAGAAACACGATCTTGTATAATTGTGATGCTCTCACCATAGAGGAGGTGTATAATGTTTTGTTTTCAAAAGAGAAGATGAAGAATCTAGTTTCAGAGGTCAGACATGGAAAAGGGCTTGTTGCTCATAGTGGTTCTGAAAAAGGCATATCAAAGACTAAGTTCAGTAATTAGATTTGTAACTTTTGCAAGAAGAAGGGACACTTGAAGAAAGATTGTTACAACTTGCAGAATAAAGGTTGGCTGCAAGTCGATATAGAAAGCAATCAGAGACTTCAGGTGACACAGACCTCGCAGAGAACATTGTAAGTGAGAAAGATCTCTTGAATATTTTTGACATTGAATCTAAACTAGAGGAGGATTGGATTTTGGATTCAGCTTGTGTGTTTCATAGGCATCCTAATCGGGATTTGTTTACTACATATGAAACCCTTTCCAAAGGTGTCGTAGTTAAGGAAGACAACACACTTTGTTGGGTTGTTAGAATTGGTAAGGTCAGATTGAAGCTATTGGATGAGACAATTGGAACACTTGGTCAAGTTCAACATGTTTCGGATTTGAAGAAGAATCTCATCTTGTTGTTTATCCTTGATTCAAAAGGTTATGAATTCTTTGATGGAGGTGAAGTTTTGAAGGTTTGTAAGGGTGCCCAGGTTGTAATGGATGGACAGAAAAGTTCTTAGTTATACATCTTGCATGATCGTGCAGAATCTAGAAGAGTCAATCAACACAAGTTCAATACCGTGGTGGATATTCAGTTTGGTACAATACCTTTAGGAGCTAGTAAATGAATTTGAAGAATACTGCTCTGTGGAGTTCAGAAGATATGGATAATAACGCCTTGCTAACATCACCTGCTGTGCCATTGTATTCAATTACTCGGGATGGACCCAGTGGTAAAAGGTATGTAGATGTTGATTTTGTTGAACGCTTTTTGCGTAGTAGAAGATGTACAATTTAGTAAGGGGCATTCTTTAAAAGCATTTGAGTTTGATTCTACTTTGAGGTGTGTTACAGTCCACTTTGGTGAATTTTAAAATTATTATGATTTTTTGGGAATCTAAAGTAATTCTGTAGAGTGGTGTTTGGATTCATTGAAAGAAGTGGAGTATTTTGTGTTGGTTGGAGAAATCAGTTTTGATTATTGTTGAAAAGTAAGTTCATTCCTTGTAGATGAATTTTCTTCTACAGGTGGAGAAAATTTTGAAACTTTTTTTGTTGTAGTGGTATTCGTGTCAAGGTGGAAATTGTTAAAATTTGGGCGTGACTTGAATTCCTTATTGAAGTAATTGAAGAATTCTAATTGAAGTGCACGTCAATAAGAATTTAATTTGGAATGCTATTGGAGTCTTATGTCAAGTTGAAATTCTATTTTGGAAGCCCATTGGGAGTTGGAATTT
>CAIGRO010012896.1:0-10478 GCA_903798355.1 Fraxinus baroniana
GAAAAGATGCATCAAAATCAAGTACCCACTCATGCAAACAAGAATTGGAAGGAACGGAACTTATAATCATATAAACTTTACCATCATCAGTATTAGAAGGAGAAGACATCACATTTACTTTATTTGTTTTCTCACCCTTTAAATTATCCTTCTCTTTATAGCATTTTTTTTTAAATAAAATGTCTTGTATTTCCACAATCATAACATTTCTTAACCTTGATCCTAGATTTTGATCTAGACCTACCTTACTCTTCTTTTTACCTTCATTACTACTTGACTCGCCAACACTTTAGAATTTATCATGTCTGTTTTGAGTAAAGTGAGCTCTACCTCTCATCATGTGAATTTCATCATCTTTCTTATCATGTTTTTTGGTTTTAATCTCCATCTCCTTACTTCTAAGTGAGTTAATAACAATTTCAGGCATCAAAGTACCCCTACTGTACTTAATCGCATTCCTAAGTTTCTTATAGATATCAGATATGGAATTAAGCAAAATTGTAACATTGTAAGTCTCAGACATTGACTTTGATAGCCCAAGGATAACTAACCAAGAGGGGGGTGAATTGGTTTTTAAAAGCTTTTTCAAAAAATTAATCTAAATTCAAGTAAGTAAAGACTAAATAGATAAATTCAAATAATAAACGTAAATATGAAAGCGAAAGGTAAAACGGAGAGATGATTCAAACAATGTAATTGTGGAGGCTCGATCCAAAATAATAATCTAAGTCTTCCATTACCGAGCTCTCCAGGACGAGCAAGGCCTTTTCACTATACAGATTGACTTATGGTACAATCCAACCCCTTAAAATGCTTCCGGTGACTTACAAACAAGAAGCATCGATTCTTATACAATGTTGAGTTTTAACGGGACCTTAATATGACTCACACGGTGACTTATAATAATGAGAATTGATCCTTATATAATGTTGATCTTTACGAGACTTCAACACGACGTACACTTTATTAAAGTAATTTTACAATTGAATTCCTCTCTTGATTAATAATACAAATGAGTTTAAGTACTAAGAGAGGCTAACACTTTAATAAATAGCAATTAATGATATTTTAAGTATTAGATGAAAAACTTTGACACACACACACACACACACACGCACACAATATATGTTTATAGATCTTTTTCAAAATATGTCTATCTTTTCTAAGTAATAGAAATAAGTTAAGTACAAAAAGAAAAATGAAAACCATTGATGAAGATGATGATTAAATAGTTTGAATCAATCAAAGTTTTTAATTTGAAGAAATAAATGACATTAATGCAAATGTAAATTTAAAGAAATCTTGCAAAAGATATCTAACCTTGATGCTCTTGAAGAATGTTGTATTGAATGTAAAAAGTGGAGGCATTTATAGATTTCAAAACATCAAAGAAATCTGAGAGTTCGAATAACCAATGACTCGTCCGATCGACCGCCTCTTGTCCGGATGACCAATAGTCATTTGTACAATAAAAATCAGATATCAAAACAATCAAATTTTGGACCATTAGAAACTTCTGGTCAACCACCTCTTTTAGTCGGTCAACTATGACCCGATTTACCTGCCTACAGTTTTGGTATTTTTATATTTTGACCTCGTTTGATCCGATTCGAAGGCTTTGAAGGGTATGGATTTTTGGAAACTATTTTTTAACTAACTCTTCAAATAAAAGATATTTTTCAAGTTCAAATATCATTTTAAAAGTCATATTTATATTTGATCAAAATATTGAATTAGAATGACTTTTAATATATGCATAGACCGATTTTGAGTTTAAATATTTGTTGACATATATCAAAGTGTTGGTACCTTTATACTTTAGTTAAGAAATTAAGTCTTTGATCATACTCTGAAATTTAGCTCTTAAGTTCCTGAATGTGACTTTGATTTTGACCTCTTTCATGATTTCGATTTGTGATGAAAGCTTTTAACCTTTTGACGACCATCGATTAATTTTTCATCGCACGCGTTAAAAACCTATAATCACTTGAATTCAATTTGTTAGTAAACAAGATTAACTTGTTTGTTATAATAAAAACTTTAAGGTTATAATAAACCATAGTTCAATAGACTCTTAACAATTAACAAAAGCTTGAACAATTTTATTAAATATGTCTAAATTGTCATTAAGAAAACTGAAAAAATGCTTAAGTAAAGCTTTTTTTTAGTAGATTTGAGCAAATACAAGTCCTCCATTTTTTTTTAAAGTTCTTTAGTGATTTTCAATTTTCTCAAAACATTGTTAGGCAAGTGTAAAATGACTTAATTGTAAGCAAGCTCATCGTCTTCTTCTTTTTGTTCTTTTGAAAAATCAACAGAAAAATTGCAATAAATGGCTTTTGAAATCTTTTTTTGAACCAAAATACCTCTCTTTTTTATTGCCAGATTGAAAAAGCCACACAAAGTATTAATAGGGTTGTAGACAATATACATTGTTCTGAATTCTTAGGGTTTCGTAAAATTTTCGATCTTAGATCATGTGAATATTCAAATGGGTAAGGTCTATGAATTCTAATGGAATTAACTGCGCAACAAGAGATATGTCAACCAAAAGTTTTATACAGAGTATATCACAAAGATAATAAGCAGATTTTATCAAATGAATAACTCAATCACGAAACAGTAAAAAAAGGCAAGTAGTTTCTAATTTCTTACACAAGCAATGGTTACACCACATAGTAACCCCAATATTATTGTCACTCTACACGATGACGCGCTAGTGCAGAAAATTAAATGAGATAAGTCAATTTACCAGAGTGGGCCACGTCTGAATGTCCATAAAATTTAGAGATGTGAATCTGTTGCTTTAGGTCACCATTATTCACCCTAAAGATTCAACAAATGCGATTGACCAATGATCGTAGACGCTCCCAGGGGAAAACCATCCAAAAATTTCTATATAACCTGAAACATGAAACTAACGATATTAGTACGTTTAGGATAATAATACAAGCAACATGTCTGAAGAATCTTCTTCAGAATTGCCAACATGCGCCGCATTGGCAGGGTCCCCTCCGTTTTCTAAGTATGGATATGTGCTCCGTTTCTCCGGCAGCGTCTGGTTTCGCTAGAATTGATAATTGCAGGTTTGAGACTTTGAAGGAATCGCACGATCTGGCTTCATTTAGGGATGATTTTAGCCAAAAAAATTACCAACCAAGCTCTCTTGCCATATGTTCATGTGTTATGATGAATCACCAAAGCTTCTCCGGGATTAGTATACTCCAAAACATTCAAAATTTCAAACAAGTCGAGACCGAAAAACCAAACCAAAGAAGAACCTGAACTCCAGTTGCTTTGGATGCCCACTTATAACATACAATGAGATGTTATTTCAACTACAAAGGCTAAAGGAAGAAAAATGCACAACGAAGGAAAGTACGAAGCAAGGGGACACCATTTTTTCTCAAAAGAATGAAATAATTCAATAACGCACATGTAGACACGATCGAGGAGGCATCATATATAATAGTGTGACTAGGGTGTAGCAATGGGCCAAGCCCAATAGGTGGTCAAGTGAATTACTAAGTGGGTAATATTCCATAAGCCATCTTAGGGGTCCGGAAATGAGTCATGAACAACTCTAATGAAATTAAATTGCTTTAAATGGCCCAAATGATTTTGGGGTTGAGTCGTATCATCACGAGGAGCTGACTTTTAGTTCGGTCAATTGGTTAATGCTGACTGAAAAAAATTATACCGAGTTACATCATAGATCGAGAGGTCATTTGACAAGAATTTGCCCAACATACCTCAAAATTCTATAGTTTGAGATTGTGAACATCTCCCAAGTCCTAACCTCCCTCATTACCCACATATATGTTGTCTACACAATAACAGTTTGTTAGGCAAAAGTTGTCGTTAAGAAAGTAGGTCTTTACGACCTTTCGCAATGTGACGGTCAAGTCACTTATCAAAATTTTATAAAATACAAAATGACTGTGTAGGGAAAGTAGTGAAAAGGGATTTTGTTAGGAGTTTGAATACACTTCAATTAATTTGGGTATATTCAAATAAACTGGCCTTCAATAATGAATTATTTGGGCATGTTATAAAACTCAAATTAGGTCAAAACACATGAAAGATTGTTTAAGACTTTTAATTAAATGGAAATTACGGTAACACCTATATTTAAATTTTCAACTTCAAAAATCATATTATAATTATTATTTTTTCTCAAAAATCAACTTATCATTTTTTTTAATTTAAAAATATTAATGACAATTCCTTAACTAACAACTATGCAAATCTCAAACCCTAATAATCTCCCCCAATCCACCATACCTACCCATTCACTCCTTTCACTCACTCACTCTTTCTCACACACAAAAGTTCCTAGTCGTTGTTTGTCTACCTTCATCAATTCCGCCAATGAAGCAGCTTCATTGTGCAGTCGTGTCATTGCCGCGTGCAGTGACGATGGTGATGGCTCTGTGCATGGCGTAATTCTCATCCTCCATTTGTCTACCTTCATCCATTCTATTGGTGAAGCAGTCGTACAATCACGACGCATAGTATCGACTATGTAGCGGCAATGGCAATTTCACTACGAATAGCATCCTTGCGTGAACTGATAGCACCATAAGCGGTGATGTTTTAGAGGTTTTGGAATATTTTTGGGTTGGTTTTTTCCTTATCCAATTTGATATGTTTAGCCAAAGTTTTGTGGTGACTTTCGTTGGTGGTGGAGCAGTGGTTGAGGTTGTTGGTGGTTTGCAAGTGGTGGTGGTGGTGGTGGTGGTGCTGGGGACGGTGGTGCAGCAATAATGGTGTCGATGGTAGTTAAATAGCGTTTATGGTGATTGTACAAGAGGTTGTAGAGTCATGGTGATTTGTAAATGGTGTTGATGGTGTAGGCAATGAAGACGGTGTAGGTGGTGACGACGTCAACGACGATGGTGAGGTGGCGCAGCATTTGGTTGGGGTGGGTCGGGGAAGAGTGTTTGTGACCAATAATTAGAGTGATTGTAACCATAAATTGAGCCTCGCTTGATTGGCCTTCCTACATTGACGAATGCCTCTTTTCTCTTCTTTGAGGTCTATAACAAACAAGTTGTAGAGTCGAAAAGAGGATTCATTACTTCTTTGTCTCACTCAAAAAAGTGTTTGAGATGATTTGTGAACAATAAATAATACATGATCAATAAAAAAGATAATATGTGACCAATAAATAATATGGAACCTAAAAAGTTTGAGATTGCGATTAAATTTGTAATTGTGACTTACTTTTTGTTAAGTTGTGATCAATTAATTCGATAATTTGTGATCGTAAAATAAGTTGTGATGTACAAAATTTATTATTTATGATTGAGAAATAATACGTAACCTATTAATTTGATAATTTGTGACTGTGGAATAAGTTGTAACCTATAAAAAATTGAGATTTCATGACTTATAATGTTTTTGACTGTGGAATAAGTTGTAACCTATAAAAATTTGAGATTTCATGACTTATAATGATTTTGATTTGTTACAAAGAAATAATTTGTGACCAATTATTTGACAAATTGTGATCGCTAAACAAGTGTTAACTTATGAATACATAAATGTGACCATAAATTGTATAATAAAATATTTTTGATTATTTATTTAATTATAACCTGATTTTTGAATGTTTAAAACTAGTTTCTTAAAAATGAAATTGTATATTGTAACCACCTTATTTATTTATTTTTCCCTTTGATTAAAATGTTTTGATTCGGCCAAATTAAGTTAACAAGGCTAATGTCTAGTAAAAAATAGATTCTCAAAGAACAGCTACTACATAATATATATGAGACCAATTTATCATGTGTGTCTCTTTAAATCTAGGAGTATAAAAAAAATGTACCTTCCACATATAAGAAGCACGTGGTTTAATCTGAACAATCAACCAAAATAACTCCTCATCATAAGTCAGATGGTCGACAGGTTAAGATAAGCGTTCATATCAGGATTTATGTGCCCCTTGTCCTCTTTTTGCAGAGATTGCAGAAAAATAAACTGGAAGAATAATTTTAAAAGTTCCTATGCGTGCTAAGAAGCTTCACATCAACATATCATTCATAAATGCAATCAAATGGATCCAGAGATATGCAAAATTCTTGAAAGACACGATATCAAATAAAGGAAAGCTTCCAGAATTTGAAGAAGTTGTGTTGACAAAGGAGAGTAGTGCAATGATGCAAAAAAAATTGACACCCAAATTCAAGGATTCAGGGAGTTTTATTTTATTAAACAGAGATTTTTCTTTTCATTCTTTATGTAATATAGGTGTAAGTGTTAACTTAGGGTGTATTATGGTTGATTTTTTGGTGTTTGATAGCATGTTTTTTCTTGGCAATTGGTTTTCTCACTTTCTCCCACATGATGACACTTTCTAGCTTTCACTTGAATTCTTTTTCCCACCATTTAGGTGGAAAAATGGTTTCCATGATATTTTTTTTATTTCTTTATTTTTTGGCAATGGATACATAATCTATCCACAATTGTTAAAAATATTATCTCTTAAATTGACAATTTTCATGTAAAACAAAGCCAAACGAACTAGTTTTTTTTTTCAATTTTAATTTTTAAATTTTTTTTTGGCAATCTAAACAAATTTTATCCCCAATTGTAAAAAAGATTATCCCTATAATTGACCATTTTCATAAAAACAAAGCCAAACGAATTAGGTGAACAATTATATCAATCAAACACAATTAATTAAAATTCCAGTAAAACAATTTCTAATCAATTCAATTATTTTGAATTCATTTTCTTTCCACTCATTTTCCATATTAGCAATCAAACGGACCCTTAATGTTTTTATCTGTCTACATGAAACTAGGACTTTGAGAAGCTAAAGCAACAAATGTTTCACTGCAGCTGAATAATAGAAGTATCAAATATCCAAGAGGCAAGGTTGAGGACGTACTCATGGCCAACTTACTTGTTCTTGACATAGAAGAAGATCGAAATATCCCAATAATCTTGGGTCACCCTTCCTATTAACCAATCAAACCTTGATTGAAATGGAGAAAGGTGAGTTGACTTTAAGGGTGGAGATGAACAAGAAGTTTTTTATTTACACAATCCCTCCAAGCAACCAACAAACCTCGAAGAATGCAATTTTATTGATGAAGATGTTCAACAAAGCCCCTGGAAGAGAAAATCTAAAGTTGGTGGAATTCTTGGTCAAGATAAGAATGGAGAGTTCATGGTTTGAAGAGTGAAAACTATATATATAAATTGCAAAAAAAATGCAAGGGCAAAAAATTCCGATTTGAACTACTTTGATTAAATCAAGCTGCAAAGTCTAAGTAAAGACTATAAATTAATCGCTTACTGAAATATAACCCAATTTCTTACTCTTTTATTTATTATACTCTCAGTATTTGCAATACATGTAGTTCTTAGTTGCATTAGTTGTAGATATGTTTTGTTTCAATAAATGGGTCATCACATCTACACATAGCCTAGATAAAAGAATAATTTACTTGACTAAAAAATAGTAGAAAAATCATGTGGCATGCACTTCAAGGTTCCAGGGACGTTAAAAAATAAAATTGGTTATCATACACACCATGTTTTCCACTACCTTTTTTGACTTTTATAATTATTTTCTTTCACCCTTGATATGTACTTGGATATCAAGAGGAGGTAGTTTAGATACTTCAAAAAGATCAAACATAAAATTCGGAGAGTACTGTTTTCCTCCCCGTCCTTTTATATGCTTACTTATGCTTAAAACATTGGGCACAATATCTACCTTAGGTTTGAGGGTGGAAAAATTAGATAAAAAATTATGTTAGGGGTCGATTTTTGAGAATAAGTGTTCAACGAGGGACGGTGCACTAATCATTGCAAAAGAGAGAGAGAGAGAGAGAGAGAGAGAGAGAGAATTGTTATATCATTGTTAAAATATTTTTGTAATTTTTATGACTCGAGTGATTAAGTCTGTAAGGATATTTAAAAATCTGATGCTCTATGGTTATTTGTTGTGGGAGTTATCAACCTAAAATTAATTACAAAGGCCATTTAGAAAGTTTAATGGAGATAAATCTGCATATAAGATACGAAAAAAGATAATAATTATGTATTTACATATTATATGCCTTGATTAAATTCCAAACACTTATTGAGAGAATTACATCTTTGACAAGGGATTATTATATTAATCGAGTCTTGGAGGTTGAAACAATAAATTTTTTTGAGAATCTTTATTTATTGAAGTATTGACTTACAATTAGTGAGATCCATCTAAACTATAGAAGGTGAGGAGTTAGTATAAATATTCTACCTTAGATTAACAATAGGAAAATAGTGAAAAAGAACAAGTTTGGGGGAGAGTGAATCTTACGAGTGATGTAAGGACATATTTAACCATAAGGGTTGGGAATTAGAATAACTTGTGAATTCATTAATGTCTACTTAATTATCCACACACACACATCGATTTTGTATTTGAGAAGTAGATATTGATTTTGGTATTATAACCTCGAAGCTATTTATAGATTTTATACAATTGGACAAAAAGACAGTCTAACCAAAACCTTTTGCATGTTTGTGTGTTAAGTTATGTTATAGTTTTGTTTCAAAACAAACAAATGTTTAAATTTGAAAGTGTCTGATAAGTGTATTTTATATATTTAGTTGGACGTAAAAGGTAGATATTTAATAGTTCTTTTGAACAATTATAGTCTAATTTATTATATATTTCATTTATTGGCATAGTAAACTTCTGAATTGGAAACATTCTACTTCTAGTGAAGTTGTGTTCCTGTGAGTTAGATTTCTAACGTAATTTGAATCATCTCAATGGGATATCGGAAAAGAAAGTTACAATCAAAATTCTTATTGACGTACTAAGACAAAATTATGCGTGCGAAAGCAACTTTTCTTTATTCTATTGGAACTCTTTTGAAAACTAATTTGGAGACTCCTACAAATACCAAACAACAAAATACATTAGAGACAAATTATATCCATAATTCCATCAATTCATACACCAAAAGAGAGACAAAATCATAATATTGTGAGATACAATCAAGAGGCAAGTACAAGAACTAAATCAATTGAAGAATTCATCCGATTTTTGGGCAAAAGAATTGAAGAAATTCAAGATTATTCTTCATTAGTCATTAAATTCATAATACGGGTGATGTTCTATAGAACTAATATATTTTCTTGTATTGTCATATGCTGGACTAAATTTATAATTGCTATTATGTAGATTACCCCTTTTTATGAAGTTATTAATATAAAATGAGTATTTTGACGTCCAATATGTGTGAATTTATGGATGGTTAAGTTTCAATATTTTCAATTACTTGATTGCCAATTGTTTCGAATGTGAATTTTATTGATTTTGAGAGAAATAAAAGAATATATAGCATTTATAACAATCATTGTAAAGTCTCATAGGAGATAGAGATATACCGCTATACTTTACATGATTTTTATAGATGCTCTACTTTTTTAATGTGTTATCATATTTGCATTTTTCATATAAACATAAGAATGTCACATGAAGGGATAGATTTAATTGATACCGAGAGATACTTTTAACTAATCAACCTCAATAAGTACATGTTGTCATGATATTTAATTATGTTAAAAATGAATTAATGAGGGAGATTCGAAATCTTCGCATTCATCTCACATATTTGACAAAAACCTTCATAATTAACTCAGTTAAGATAATTAGATCATTTAGTATAAATACTCAAATCAATTTGGCTATTAAGGTTGAAGTTAATTGACTCTAGAAGAAGTACATAATTCTCGTGGGTTCAACACTTTATTTATTACTTATTATTTGTACACGATCTACTTGTGAAAAATCAAACGATAAATCATCATAAACAAAAATGGTCGATATTGATTTGTATTTTCGACCCAAAATGCTGTTGAAGAATTAAAGTTGCGTGATATTTTTCTTAATTGTAGAAACATAGTGATGAGAATGACGGTGAGAGGAAAAAATAAAACATGTAAAAATTGATAAAATTGTAGATGGATTCGATTAGTAGCATGATTATAGAATTTTCAAATATTTTATGTTAAATTCTACATACCTACCTATGCAATTGAGGGTATGAATACTGAATGTTAACATTTAGAACGGAACCGCTATTTTAATCCATCATTCTTATACGTAGGTCTAATTTTATTTTTATTTTTTAAAAAATATATATTATATTTTTAACCTTATGTAAATTTACTTAAATAAATAAAAATAAAATGAGGTAAAATTTATCACACTAAAGTTATTAACTAATATCTATTCTCTTTAAATGCTTTTGGACCTTTTATAATTTTTAGACTATCTTTCTATATATAAAAAGTGTCTATCTAACGGAATTTCTTAGTTTAACGGAAAAATTAACGGAATTTTTTGATTTAACGGAAAAACTAACGGAATTTCTTGTTTTAAAGGAAAAAAGATTTTCACCACCCCTTACTTTCAAAATTATAATTAAATAATAATAAAAATAAATTAGTTTTTGACAATTCCT